>CM076579.1:495978658-496153982 GCA_034641835.2 Pinus albicaulis | reverse complement strand
AGGGTTGATAGGGGGAAATAGAGGGGAGCAGAGACGCTTTGACAGAAGGAGAAAAAAAAGGGAAAAGGGACATTTTGCAGGGGTACAAGGGGTAAATGAAGGCTTTGAGCTAGGGAAACAGCAGAGGGGATTTTTATAAGGCAAAGCACATAGAGACCTCAAGGACGATGTGTCTTCAAGGGAGATGCATTCCTTGAAGGTCTCCAAAATGACATAGCCCCCCAGCTTGCTTGTCAAGAATTTCATAGGGGGGCTAACACAATCAAGAAGCATGGCTTGAGAGGGTGAATGATCACTTGGAAAAGAAGCTGGAGAAGGCCAATAGATATTTGGACCTTCAAAGGAGGATGACCGAGCACTATAAGAAGCTCAATCAGTTCGCTTGACGGAAATTGAAGACCACACAGGAAAAACTCAAGGAAGCTCAAAGGAGTCGCCTGACATCCAAATTGAAGAAAGACACCTCAAAGCTCCAAATTTTTGCCTCGGCTTCACAGCATGTTTCTGAAAACCCTTGAGGGTCATGCTCACCAAAATTGGGCGAAATTCAACAAGTTTTGGTTTTTTTGTCATTTTTGGACTTTTGGCTAAACCTCATGGGCATCGCCATTTCTGTTTGGGGAATCCTCAAAGGATGAAAATGTTATCATTGGATGCCATAATTTTAGGGGCATCAATTTAGTTATTTTCAGATCAATTGAAGATGATTTTCTCCCCCAAAATGGTGAAAAGCACTCACTTTTTCCACACTCTGCCCCGTTTATCAGCAAGGTCTATTTTTTGGGTTTTTACACATAGGTCAGTTTTTGATAGACTTCTAGTGATCAGTTTGGAGGAAAATTAACATTTTCAGAAAATAGACATTCATAGCTTTCCAAAAAACCATCACGGGCCTCGTTTCGACATCGGGAAGGCATCCAAAAGCTGCCCACAAGACAAAGGACTTTATGCTGATATATTTCTTAAGTATTTTTGAGAAAAATACACTTTTCTGAAGTGGCTTTTCCTAATGTGCGTTTAGCCATTTTTAGGCATAGTTAGTTATGAAAAATTAATATATTTTCCTTTTTTAGCATTTTTGAGATATTTTATTAGATATTTTGTGCCTTGGGCTTTGCAAAGCCTCCAGGACAAAATCAGATATTTTTGATGGGCCAATGAGATTGCAAGTTGCACTAGGAGGTTTTCCCTCATCTTGGCCTATATATTCCAAGAGACTTCATTGTAATTAAGGCTGAACTTGATGAATAGAAGCAATATATGGTTATACAAGCTTGGAAGAAACACTTGTCTTATGCATTGGATATTTTCTTGAATGTTTTTGGATGATGAAGGAGGTTTGTTGTTAGATTCCTTGACTTGGTAAAATGGTATAGTGTCCCTCTCTGTTATGATTCTTAGTTTTCATTCATAATTCCATGTTCTTGCTTGCTATAAGACAGTAGATAATAGATTTGAGACATGCCCTTGTAGGCACCTCAAATTTCCTGTTTCTTTATAGCTTCTATGTTTTCTTCCTTCTTAGTCATATCAAAGAATCCTTGATTTCTCTTTGATAACTGAAGAACCTGTTTGCTTGTTTCATTTATGGTTTTATGCATGCTAAGTATGATTTATGGTATGCCCTGCTTACTCATGGCTAGTCATAGCTCCACCTCTGAAATTTTTCTTTGATTGTTTGATTGTCATTTGTTGAACCAAGGAGGTCTTGTACTGATCTTGCCCTTTGCCTAAAACTATGCAATCTTTCCTTCAAAGTGCCCAATAACTTGAATACTATTCTTAGGCATTTCCTCATAGTGATTTAAGTTGTTTGTTTGTCTTAAATGTATTTCCCCAAAGTCTGATAGCCATTTCCTAAAGTTAGAGAGTCATATATCTCTATGCATGGCTTGAATGCTTATTTCTATGCATTAATCAGTTTATAGTTACATTTCTCATGATGAATGGTTAGCCCTACCATGTTTATGTCAGCTATTGAACTATTTATGTTTGAAATCCTTTTTTCTTCACAAATTTAATTTCCATCCCACTCCATTTTACCCAAAGATCCATTTTACCTCGAATCAAATCGGCCCTTCAACAGCCTTGTATCACCATCTGAAAGCTTTCTTGACCTTTTCGACCCCATAGCCCAGTTGATCCGACATCTTTTTACCTATCTTAGTCTTTGATCAGTTCATCCCTCACAAACCTAAAAACCAAAACCAAACACCTACTTCATAACTAGCCTAAAATCAGAAACACAAGAAGCAAAACACACAGATATCCCTTACACAAATAGAGAGAGCCCTCTCTGAGTCTAGGAAGGCTAGGTCCTTGGGCTCCAAAGATTGGTTTGATGTTACACTGTCATTTGGCTTGCCAATCAACCAAATCACGAGACCCTAACATAATGGCGATCATGGTGGGACTCTGGGTAACAAACAAACTTAGATTCCCTAAAACATTTCAGCAGCCTTAAGAATACTATCTGATTGACTTATCCCACTGCTCACTAACATAATGGTGATCATGGTGGGACTTTGAGTCAAAACATTCTTGGTATCCCTTAGGATCTCTCAAAATCTCAGTCAAAATTAGAAAACTTAGGTATTGTCTGAAGAGTAGAAACTAGCTCCTTCACCATCTTAGCAAAATGTTTATTCAGTTATAGGAAACTCTTCCAAACCTCAGGGCTACATATAGGAAACTTAGAAAACCCAAAAATATCTCTAGATTGGTTTTTATCAATATTAGTGGTGGACCATACACGTATACTCTCAAAACAACTAAAAAACCACTTGGCGACTCCACTAGCCTCCAGTAGGCCTTACTACTTTTCTAAAATTTAGAATATTATCCGATCGACCTATCCCACCGCTCACTAACATAATGGCTATCATGGTGGGACTTTGAGTCAAAAAATCCTTGGTATCCCTTAGGATCTCTCAAAATCTCAGTGAAAATTAGAAAACTTAGGTATTGTCTGAAGAGTAGAAACTAGCTCCTTCACCATCTTAGCAAAATGTTGATTCAGTTATAGGAAACTCTTCCAAACCTCAAGGCTACATATAGGAAACTTAGAAAACCCCAAAATATCTCTAGATTGGTGTTTATCAATATTGGTGGTGGACCATACACATATACTCTCTAAACAACTAAAAATCCACCTGGCGACTCCACTAGCCTCCAGTAGGCCTTACTACTTTGCTAAAATTTAGAATACTATCTGATCGACCTATCCCACCACTCACTAACATAATGGCAATCACGGTGGGACTTTTTTGAGTTCATATTAATTTGAATATCTTTCAAGACTCACGAAAAGCCCCTTTTTGAACTAAAACGCACTATACTATTGAGCCACCTCATCGCCACACTAACATAATGGCGATCATGGTGGGACTCTGAGTAATAAAACAACTTAGTTTCCCTAAACCTTCAGAAACATTTGAGAATACTACCTTGTGAACTTATCCCACCGCTCACTAACATAATGGCGATCACAGTGGGACTTTTCTGAGTTCAATTTAATCTGAATACCTTTCAAGACTCACGGAAAGCCCCTTTTTTGAACTAAGCACACCTACCATTTAGCCACCTCATCGCTGCACTAACATAATGGCGATCACAGTGAGACTTTGAGTGATAAAAAAACTTAGTTTCCCTAAACCTTCAAAAACCTTTGAGAATACTACCTTGTGAACTTATCCCACCGCTCACTAACATAATGGCGATCACGGTGGGACATCTGAGTAACAAACAAAATTAAAATTCCCTACACATTTCAGCAGCCTTAAGAATACTATCTGATTGACTTATCCCACTGCTCCCTAACATAGTGGCGATCACGGTGGGACCTTCCAAGTTAGTGAGAATCTAAGTACTCCTTAGTAACTTTAGAAGTCTTAATCAAACTTAGAAAAATTAAGTGTTGTTTGAAGATTAGAAGCTAGCTCTTTCACCATCTTAGCAAAATGATGATTCAATTATCGGAAACTCTTCCAAACCTCATAGGCTACAAAAAAACTCAAAAAACCCTAAAACATTCCCAGATTCTCTTTTCCCTAGTTATTGGTGGTGGACCATAGCTACATCTCTACAAAAACAACCAAGTTCCACCTGGCGACTCCACCAGCCTCCAGTAGGCCTAAAAACTCCATAAAAAACCAAAAAATTCATAAACCATACCTTTTCTGTTGACTCATCCTTTCCAAAACTTAAAACTCATGGTTCAAACTCTTTGATCAATGACAAACTAAGTATAACTTAGCGATTCAGAAGACTTCGCCTAAACATAGGAGATAAACAGAAATAAACTTGAAAATAGAACCATCAGCTTGTCCAAACAGTCTAGCAAAATTTTTAAACCAAGTAAGAACTCTTTTTTGCAAGTCTTCACCTCAAAGTTTGCTAGAAAACTTTTTTCCCGAAAGAATCTTTGATAGTTTTGGTGGTGGACCATAATTCTCAAAGAAATCCACCTAGCAACTCCACTAGCTCTCATTTTTGTTTTGACCACCCTTCACATTAGCAAAACCCCTAGAGAGGCCATCCATATGAAACAATCACAAATACCTTCCTCTCTAAACTTTGGATTCGAAATTTGGCTTCACAAAGAATCTATACCAGATCTCATCCAGACACAAATCCCCCTATCATAGTAGATGACCCAGAGAAGATTATGTGGCAAGCTTCCGACACTAGCAATTTAGCTACCGATAGGTCCATCTATAAAGCAAGATCAGTACCCGAACACCTCACATCCTTGGGGGATTCCCCATTTGACTTAAAATCAGCAAAAACCCTTTTTAGAAGCAAGTCACCAAGTAAGGTAAACTTTGACGATCTTGAGCCCCTAGATCTGCCACAGAGTCCTAGTAGAGAGGCCTCACCTACTACGCCTCTCGAATTTCAGCTTCTCCATCACTTTGGCTCCTACCACCCCAGATCTTCTCAAAATCAGATCACTAGCCCAAGTACATCCGCCACACCCATCCAAACCACTACTGTTAAAATCACCTCAGCTCATCCTACAAGCCCTCATTTTGTACATCATCCATTAGCTCCCGCCATGGCAGCTTGGTATGAACCCTTGGTGTTGCCACACCCTTTGGCTCCTTTACAAAATGACTATCCATCCAAAATCCCGCACTTCACCAGAGTTGAGGCTACTACTGCTCAACAACATGTAGATAGAATTAGCGATGCCTTTGAATACATGGAAATATAAGACGAGACCATCAGAATGAGGATGTTTGCCCAAAGCTTGGGCGGAGAACCCAAAAAATGGTTTAAGAGCTTAACTCCAAATAGCATCCACGATCTCCCAGAACTCTACCAAACCTTCATAAATAAGTGGGAAATCAGAAAGAACCCCATTCAAATCCTGTCGGAATATAACGATCTAAAACGAGAAAATGGGGAAAGTGTCCAGCGATACTGCACTAGGTTCAACGATGCGTATAACGCCCTCCCACCTCACTTCAGACCTCCACTTGGCTTAGCCTTAGCAAAGTTCCCTGAATTATTCAACCCAGACATGACTTATCAACTAAGAGACAAGGACCCCCCCACCTTAGAGGAAATTCAAAAAGTGGCCATAAATGCAGAAGCCAATTTAGCTGAAAAGAGAGCTAGGATGAGATCAGAGAAGAAGGTCACATACCGTGACGAAGTTGCCCCTTAAGTATCTGGCTTACACCCTAGAATAGATGGCCTGGTTAAAACCATGGTGAAAATGTGGGAAAAAATGAGTGAAAAGACACCTCTTAGGGACAACCAGCCAAACCCTCCAAACAGAAACCGGAACCAAAACTTTAGGAGAGAACAGCCTCAAAATAAACCAAAGGAAACTGACCAACAAAGTAGGCAATCCTTTAATGAAAACTATGTTGATGAGGATGAGAGGAATACAGAACCCATTGATGAAAATCATTTGAACCTTATAGGTTCCGATAAAGAGAGTGAGGTTTACCTCACAGAAGAAGAACAAGCTTTCTTCTCTTCGAATCAAAATGAAACCAACTATGAAGATCCTGAAGATCCTGCTATAGAGTTTCAGAATGCCATAATAGAAGCTCGCAGGCAGTATGATATTAGGAGTAGGAAAAACTAAGACAACTCCCAAAAAGGTAACTCAGACACTACTGTTACTAAAACCCCTGATAACATCCTTAAAAAAGCAGTGGATAGCAACAAAATCGTGGTCAAGAAAATTGACCAAAACAAAGATAAAGCTATTCAGACAAGTTTTGGCTCAGATTCTCCTAGTACCTCCACTAAGATTCCCGAGATGGCCATGACGAACAAAATCCCAAACCAAAGTCAACAAATTAAGAACATAGAGAAAATCATGGCTGAAAAAACTGAAACAAACCTATCCAAACTACAAGCGCCATTTATTTTTGAAGGGGAAATTGCCAAAATAAAAATAACCATGCCCCTTACTGAACTAATAACTGTAGATAGGTATAGATCTCAAATCTCCAAAGTTTTTAACATAGGAAATGAGGCAGACACTTTAAATATGATGGATGACAAACCTGAGCTTTTATTCTGTCCCGAAATAGAAGGTGAATACCAAGAAGGAATTGTTTCCCCTTTCTATGTAAGTTTGAACATCCAGGATAAGATATTACATAATGCCATGTTAGATTCTGGTGCCTCCCATAACCTCATGCCTAAAGCAGTCATGGAGAATCTGGGTCTAGAGGTAACTAAACCTTACAACGACCTATACTCATTTGATTCAAGTCGGGTTAGATGCTTAGGCCTAATAAAGAACCTGGGTTTTGCCTTAACACAATTACCAGCGAAAAACCTAGTCATGGACGTGGTAGTAGCCGATATTCCTCCTAAGTATGGAATGCTGTTATGAAGATCATGGGCTGCCAAAATATAGGGTAACCTTAAAATGGATATGTCATTCGCTACCATCCTGGTTTTCAACCAAACTAGGAGGTTGTACCGAGAAACTCACATGAAATACATGGTTAGCAACCGGGATGGGTGAAACAACACTCCCATTTATTCTATTCACTCCGATTTGGATTCTTTTATCTTATACAATGAAATTGATATAAGTGAGCAGATAAAATAAAATGAAGAGGATTTCAAACCATCAAAACCACATTTCCCATTACTAAATGAAGAAACTGATGAACAAGCCTTCAAGAACCTAAAAACAACTTAGTATCACAAGAAAAGAAGCTGAGTAGACAAATTTGACGGTTTCAGAAAAACTATACTCAGTCAGACTGATACACAATACTGAGAATGAAGGACATTCTTTCATATTAGAGTTCAACACTAATAATATTTAATATGAGGCCCTTCTGTCTCAGACATTTAAAGACTAGCGCAAGAGTAAATATCAACTAGAGATTCAGAATCTGTAATCAGGAAAATCAAAGGTGAATATCTTTGAAAAAACCCGAGACTACAAGAGAATACATTGAATGCACTTTTTGACATCCTCAAAACTTTAAAAACATAACTCACTTTATATATTCTAGGTTCTTTAACAGCTCAGCCATTTGAGTTTGCCTTTGCCTAAGCAATGACCAAACAATGTCTAAACTATAACATAAATATTCAAACAACAATAATTTCCATGGGGATTTAGAAAGATAATATTGACCATTGACAAATATTCAAAGATGACGGTCAAATTGATGATTTCTTACAATCTAGGAATGAATTTGAAGTAACCAAAACAGACTTAGAAAATGAAGAAAAGAATCTTGGAAAAAATCAAGATCAAGAGCCAAATTTACCTTCTTGGATAGATGTAAACTTGGTAAATAATTCATATGAAATTGAGATAGGAGAGGACATAGACCAAAGGGAACTTGAAGTCTTACACTGTGAAAATGAAACCATACCCAGAGGGCTTGCACCTTTAGAGGAATTGTTTGATTTTAACGATGTGGCCAAAAAGCCAAAAATGGAATCTACCGAGGTTGACATAGAAGAATATAACATAGGAAGCCTAGAAGAACCAAGAAAGATCAAACTATCCAAAACCCTCCCTTCTCACATAAAATAGAAGTACATCAAGTTGTTTAAAGAATTTAAAGATGTGTTCGCATGGGGATACCAAGATTTGAAATCATACGACACAAGCATCATTCAACATAAGATTCCCCTCAAAGAAAAACAGAAGCCTTTCAAACATAAGTTAAGAGGAATAAACCCAATCTTACTACCTTTGGTTGAAAAGGAAATCAAAAAGATGTATGATGCTGGGATAATAGTGTCCCTCAGGTACTCTGAGTGGGTTTCAAATCTAGTATCAGTTAGGAAAAAAACTTGTGAGATCAGACTTTGTATTGATTTTTGAAACCTGAATAGAGCATGTTTAAAAGACAACTATCCGTTGCCCAAAATGGACCACATACTTCAAAAGGTAGTAGGTGCTAAAAGGATCTCATTACTTGATGGTTTTTCTGGTTACAACCAAGTGCTGGTTTACCCCACTGATCAACACAAAATGACTTTCACCACACCTTGGGGCACTTTCATGTACGTTAAAATGCCTTTTGGATTGATGAATGCTGGCGCCACATTCCAAAGAGCCATGAACATAGCCTTCTCAGAAGACATAGGTTATTTCATAGTCATATATCTCGACGATATCGCAGTATATTCCAAATTAGATGAAGAGCACCTGATTCACTTAAGAAAGGTTTTTAACAAATGTAGAAATTATGGTTTATCCCTAAAAACCAAGAAAACACTTTTCGGTATCGAAGAAGGAAAACTCCTAGGTCACATAATTTCGGAAGAGGGAATAAAAATAGACCCCCAGAGAATTGAAGGCATATTACAAACAAGTCACCCCAGAAACATAAAGGAGTTGCAATCCTTTATCGGGAAGATTAATTTCTTAAGAAGATTCATCCCAAATCTTGTCGAACTTCTGAGAGATATCACAAACATGTTGAAAAAAGAGGTCGGGATTAAATGGACTACAAAAGCCAAAAAATCTTTTGAATTAGTTAAAAAAGCCCTAACTGAAACACCGGTACTGATAAGTCCCGATTTCACCAAAGATTTTTACATTTTTTCATTTGCCTTGGAACACACGATAGCTGATGTGTTGTTACAAAAGAACGCAGCAGGGCAAGAACAACCCATTGCCTTTTTTAGCAAATCCCTAAGAGATGCTCCCTTGAAATATAACATCATGGAAAAACAGGCATTCACATTGGTAAAAGCACTGAAAGATTTCCGAGTTTACATCTTGCATTCTCATATCATTGCTTTTGTTCCTAATGCTGTCGTCAAAGACATATTAAACCAAGATCCCAATGGTAAAAGGGGAAAATGGATCACTATCATCTTAGAATATGACTTAGAAATCTGACCCACCAAACTGGTTAAAGGACAGGGACTTGCAAGACTAATGGATGAAACTAACCTCCAAGCATTAGATATAAATTTTGTTGACACCTTAGAAGAACAGGAAGAATGCACAACCCCTCATTTTGAACAAGTGTTTTTAAATTCACCTTGGTATGCAGATATTATTTATGTGTTATTTTATCTAAATGCTCCTCTGACTTTATCAAAAACAAAAGCAATATTCCTTAAACAAAAATCTCTAAAGTTTTGCATTATAGATGGAGTTCTGTATTGGAAAAATCCCACTGGTATGCTGCTTAAATGTTTGCTTGAGTATGATGCAAAGAAAATTATGCACGAAATGCACGAAGGAGAATGTGGAGGTCATCTCTACTAGAAAACCACAACGAACAAAATCCTTAGAGCCGGTTATTATTGGCCTACCTTATTTCCTGACACTCACAAACTAGTTATGACATGCCATAAGTGCCAAATTTTTGATGGCAAGAAAAAGCTTTTACCTTTGCCCTTACATCCCATCATAGTTGAAGGACCCTTCCAGCAATGGGGTCTAGATTTTATTGGGGAAATTCACCCTTCTTCGTCCGCTCAACATAAATGGATCCTTACAGCCACTGATTACTTTACCAAATGGATAGAATCCATACCCTCTAGGAATGCCACCGATTCAGTCATCATTAAGTTCCTAGAAACCAACATCCTATCTAGATTCGACTGTCCTAGAAAGATCATTACGAATAATGCTGCTGCCTTTTCCTCCAAAAGAATGGTTGACTTCTCTTACAAATATCACATTTCATTAGGACATTCCACAGCTTATTACCCTCAAGGTAATGGTTTAGCCGAGTCCTCTAACAAAAGCCTAGTCAACATCATCAAGAAACTTCTGGAACAAAATCAAAAAGCATGGCATGGAAAACTAGTACAAGCACTATGGGTTGATAGACTGACCACCAAAAAATCAATCAGTATGTCTCCCTACCAACTAGTGTATGGCATGGATGCCATTTTCCCAACATCCTTAGGGGTTCCAGTAATGAAGCTATTGAAGAAGTTCAAATAGAAGAAAATGACATGAAAAGGAGGGTAAATTAGATTATCCATTTACAACAAACAAGAGAAGAAGTTTACCAAAAGGCTCAGTTAGCGCAAGAAAAAATAAAACAGATTTTTGACAGAAGGACCAAGGAAAATGATTTTCAGATTGGGGACAAAGTGTTAAAATGGGATTCTATAAGAGAAGACAAAGGTAAACATGGCAAGTTTGAAAACTTATGGAAGGGGCCTTTCATCATTAGCTCAGTTAGCAGAAACAATGCCTTTTTCCTATAAGAACTCGATGGGACTGAAACTTTTGGAGGTCCTATGAATGGCAGGAAATTAAAGCATTATTTTTGTCAAGAGCTCCAATTTTAAATATTTTCAATCATTGTATATACCATTGTTTGAAAAATAATTAAAAAAACAGAAAATTCAAAAACAATAGAAAAATAGAAAAAGAGGGCGGTTTGAAAAATAGAAAGAAAGCCCCATGTTCAAAAAATAGTCATTCTGAAAGCGTGCAAGTCTAAATGCCGCTACTAGTGCTCAAATGTCTTGTTCAGTTATCTAGCCTAATCATAACTGAACATGTTTTAAATTTATTTGCTGATAAGTTAGTGAGAGGAAAGATAGTCAACATTGTGTAAGCTTGACTTATCAAAGAAAATAGATTAGGAAAAGATACTGGTTCCACATGCTCAAAACAGAACCAAAGAGGAAAGTAGGGATGAAAAACAAACTATGTATCCTAGCCATGATTTTCAAGATTTCATTTTATGCAAAATAATATTTGTGTGCAACTTGTCTTTCATGCCACAAGTACATGACGAATCAGACTGTCTAATCCTGATTTGGTCATTTTTCAATTTCATGTTGTAGATTAGAGAATAAAATCCTGTCAAATAGCTTAATCCTGACAGTCGATCCAGCATAGGTAGAGAAAAAAAGGAGTTCATCAGCTTAATCTGAACTCCCGGCGGATATAAGTGTAAAATTAGATAGTGTCATTTTTCAAAAATATTTTTTCAAAAGGTTGCTAGTCCAAATGCACCCGAAAGAAGAAAAAATGTTAGGAAATATAGTGGGGTAGGTAGAAACGACTTTGATGCTAATCATGCTGTCAATTTTCAGAAATAGCATCAAGAAATAAAGAAATTTGCGCTAATGGATAAAGGCACTGGTCTTCAAAGAACCAAGATCTGAAATTCTGGACACCTCCTGAAAAGGATCTGCCCTCCCCAAATGGAGCCACTGTTAGTCATCAGTATTTTTTACTTGTTGATGATGACTATTTTTTAAAGCCAAGTTTTCTAGCAGCTGATCTCAAATTTTTCAAATTTGTCAGCTAGAAAACACTCATAAAACATTTTTCCCTCCTACCTTCTCAATCAGCCTATGACGAGAAAAAAACCTAATTGTCAAGCCTTATCTAGTCTCAGCCATACAAACTTGTCCATCACTCCAAAGATAATACACTCCAAATCATTGCTAAAAATCTCCCCCCCCTGGTTAGGTAGTGCGCTTTAGGCATTTCTCATTGGAAAACAATCCAAAGCCAAAAGAACCTCCGTCTTCCAATATCAACCAAATTACAGATGACCTCCTATTCTCGCAACAAAGCTGATACACCCTTAAGTCTATCTTACTAATAAGCCTCGATGTCTCACAAAGGCACATGCCACAAGTCAAACCTGATATTAGTGTTGTATTTACACTGCTTCAATGTATGTGTCATGTATGTACCGTTGTTCCGTATATTATTGATAGAACTTAACATGAGAAGACAGCTGCTTCTCATGTGGTTTTGAGCCTGGGATCCAAGTAATGGACAGAGAGATATTTCAATGAGCTCCTGCAAACACAACCAAAAGGTTAGTGACTTATGAATAGCAAGTAATACTCTACAAATATAGATCAAGTTGCTTCTGATGTCTAAAGATGCATAAAGGTATTTAAACAACAGAAATACACCTCTCAAAGCATGCCCCTCATGGCATTTTGTCAATTTGTCACTCTTATTTACTTAACTGTGAATAGGCACTACAAGGAAAGATGACATAGTTTAACAAAGAGATGAAATAGCATGACTATGTAAAACCTCCTCCAAACATCAGCAGAGTGTTGGTGACTGTGAAAACCTCCTCCAAGTATGAGCATATGGTTAGCTCATTGGTTAAGACCTCCTTCATTTAACAATCAGAGGGCCAGGAACATAGGTATGGCCTCATTTAAGGGCACAAGGCTAACAATGCTACAAATAGCCTTAAAAACTTGTTTTACACCTTTTTCTCCAATAGATGAAAACCACTAACACAGCAGTGGTGTTTCAAAGGTTGATTATATGGTTTCACTAATTGAAAGGAAGAGTTTAAGTGCAGTGGGAAACAATTAAAGGCTTATGAATAGAAAAATGTTGTTAAGCAGATGGCCAAGCAGTGATATTATGATAATCAAAGAGGTTTGGTTTTTCTTCTATCAGAGATCTCCTTCAAAGGTAATCTGATGCTAAAGTGAACAAAGCTTGGAAAGGTTCATCAATGTGAAGAAAAGGATATGACAAAATGTCTCAAATTCAAACCATTTTCAAAGAATCAAGCCATATCACTATCAGAGACAAAGACCTCTTATGGACATATGAACAAACCCTGTTGTGGTATGTAATTTCATTAAGAGTTTACAAAGACTTTTCTCCTTGATCAACAGGCATGAATCTAGCCATTGATAAATTCAAACTAGGGTTTTACCCACAGTCAAAAAGAAATGTCATTGTAAGGGTGCATCTACAGTCCTTGATGTGACTTTGTGTAGTTTTCCTTTAAAAGACAGAGTTTCACCTTAATGAGAAGTAGTGACAGGAGTTTTTGTTTCTTGAAGAAGCCTTTTTACTTCAACAAAGGTCATGACTTTGGTGTCATTCAAAAGCAGCCTCCACAACATCTAAAATCGAAATATGGGTCTGTGTAGTGTTTTAAAGGAGATTTGTGTTTCATTATGACCGAAAAGCCTTTTCAAAAGGCATCCAAAACCCTCAAAATTTAAGTTCAAAAGGCTTTTGGCTTTTTCATTTAAAGGGCAGAAGAGACCATTGCAAAGTCTCATTTGCAAAGTTCAAAGCAACCAAACAAACGCTCCATCAGTTCTTTCACCGAAGAAACAACAATTTTCAGCATTTTTTCAAAGTTTCAGGCTTTCAAGCCTGCGCGGTGCACCTGTGAGAGAAGTTGCAAAGGTTTCCAACAACCGCGTAGCGCACCTGTACTGTCGTTCACCCATCGCCCGAGGCTGACCCAACTGCCTTTCCATTGTGCGATGCTCTTCTTTGTGAACGTGTCGCTCACCCAAACACCTTCAAAAAACTCTGTGGAGCTGCCCCAATCAATCAAACAAGGTCTTTTAAGCTTTTCTTCGAGGTATTCTACTTCTCCTCTTGGAAAAATTCAAAGATTGAAAGGGTGTTTGCTATGTTTTTCCTTGAGAAGGAAATAGTGCTTTTGAAACCATTTCATCATTTAAAAACATGAGTGGTAGATGAGACAGAGTTTTGTAAAAACTGGAGAAAAACTTTCTTATGCTTAGGAGGACTAAAATCAATTTGAACAGTATCTTGACAGTGGTTTTAAAGAGAAGTTTGTCATATAAAGAGCACAAGACAAAAATAGTGATTAGAGGGTGGGGTGTTTTTATCAATTTAAAGGGCCTTAATTGCTTTTGAGAACAGTGAAAACCATACACAAATTACAAGACAGAAATACATAGTGATAGAGGTCTCCAATCAATTTCAAGAGTGTCCTAAAACAGTGTTAAAACAAGAGCAGAATTTATGTAAAACTCAAAGGGGAAAACAGTGGTCATAGTCTGAAGGCTTTTTCATTTTAAAAGTGTCATCCTGTATGGTGAAAAAGCAAACTTTGTTCAGCCTCCATAGTCCAAAAATCAGAGTCTGTAATTGAAAGGTGTTTCAAATCAACTGAGGGGGTTTTGTCTTACTTTGTAAAGAAACAGTGAACAACAGAAGAACATTGTTTGGGGAAAGGTGATTTTGTTTTTGTCTAAACACAAGGAGATCCTTGTTCTAACAAGAAACCACAATACCTCTTTTCAATACCTTGCCCAAGCACAGTAATAAATTGACTGTTTGCTTTTCATTTGACAAACACTTGTTGATTGGCATCAAAGAAGATTAAACAGTGACTTGTAAGGAGGACAGGGGTGTTGTTGAGAAAAATTTTCAAGGACCATTTGAGCCAACTTGTTTTTGTCAGTCAGCAAAGAGTATCCAAAACAAAGATGCCTCCCAGGTAAGACAGTAGAAGTGGCCTTCACAAGAGATTTGAGCCTGTTTCAACTGAAGAGGTAAATGCTCATCCATCAGTCCTATTTAACTTTCATGAGGTTGGATGTCTAGATTTTTTTCAAAGAGTGCAAGAGGTGAAAAGCTATTCCCCCTTGACACATCTTTGTGCTTTGAGATTTCAAGGGAAACACTTTCAGCTGGCAGCTTGGATTTCAAATTTTCTCCTAGATCCATTTCCAAGGCCACCAAAATCCCTTATGTTGGAGAGAAGTGGTTTAAACAGAGCCACCTAGACTCAGAACAATACAAACCCTTTTTGAAGCCTGAGCATAGAGATACATGTCCATCCATCTTTCCCTTCTCATATCTGTTGACTAGTTATGCTCCCTTCATGAAGATAATCAAGAAATACTTTACTTGCGAGGGAAGATTCTCCCGGGTCTATGCTTACCATGTCCGGTTTCTCATGCATTTCACAAGGGCCAAATTGTTAAATCTACCCTTCTTCTTCCACAGAAGTATTGAAAAAATGGCCTCCATTGTTCAGAAAAAACCTCCTTCTCAGCAGTCATCTTGCCTTTTCCATCATTCCCTCATCAAGGTTATCATTCTTCATCAACTTGAGAAGAAGTAAATCTCTTGGGACACTTTCATTACACATCCGGATTTCTCCACTGTTCCTTCATTTCATACATCTCCTTCACCTTCCACTCACCATCCTTCACCTTCTTCAAGTAGGCCCATTCCCAAGAAGCTCAATTTTCCCATAATTGGTGAGGAATAAGAGCATGATGAAGATGAGGAGCATGATGAAAATGACTAGCAAGGGGAAGAAGGGCAGCAAGGGGAAGAAGAGCATGATGAAGATGAGCAGCATGATGAAGATGAACAACAACAAGATGATGAATAGCAGCAAGATAAGGAAGGGCAGCATGATGAACAGAAGCACAATAAGGAAGGACAGCATGATGAAGAGGAGGAATAGCATGATGAAGAAGGGTAGCAAAGTAAAAAAGAGCACAGTGAGGCTGGGCAACAAGGTGAAGAAGAACATAGTGATGATATGCAGCACAGTGATGAAGGGCAGTGCCATGAAGAAAATCAAAACAGTGAGGAGGGAAATGATGAGGATATTGGTAGCCCTCACAGCAGCAAAAAAGATGAAGATGAAGCCCAAAACATTGTAGAGACAGAGCCTCGAAGTCCTAAAGACAGCAAAGGCAAGAGTAAAGAGGGCAGCCCCCAAAAAGACATGCAAGAGGATAGTCAAAGCATCCATGAAGAAACTCAAAATAGTGGCAAGGATGATGAGGAAAGTAACAAGGGCAAAGAGCCAATAGAGCATGTGCTAGCTGTCTCAGCTAGGCAAGGGGCCATGCTTTCTTCTCCAAAAGTGGCCAAGCCCCAGACATAAATGAAAAGGGTGCCTAAAACTATAACTCCAAATGTTACTAGGGCCCTCCGAAGCAAGGGGAAATTGCCCAAGCAGCCCATTGTCGAATTACCCAGGAGGAGGAAGACCAAGAAGGCTACCCAAAGCAAAGGAAAGGAGAAAGAAGAGAGCAGCCATGAAAAGGAGAGGGACTTTGACATCATTCAAATCCAAAGTGATGATAGCGACAATGAGGCCCGAATCCTAGAGACTCTCTTGATCAATAGAGAAAAGAAAATTGATGCTTGAGGACAGATCTAGAGAGGGCTAGAAACTTCAATCACTTTTTGCAAACACAAAATAAACATATGAGTGTCCACATGGCGGTATTTGAGACACGGGCCATCAAGTACAAAAAGGAGGCCTCCAAGGCGCAAGTTAGATTGGATGAACTCATGGGCGAGTTCAATGATAGTGAAGATGAAGATCAGCCCAGAAGAAAGAGGCCAAGGACCATGGGACTCAAAAGAGCCCTTGAGAAACAAAAGGAGGAAGAAGTTGCCCTTCTCCAATATTTTCCTCTCACTACATTGTTCACCCAAGAGATAGAGAACAATCGAGAAGCATGGCTTGAGAGAGTAAATGATCACTTGGAAAAGAAGTTGGAGAAGGCCAATAGAGATTTGGACCTTCAAAGGAGGATGACCGGGCACTATGAGAAGCTCAATCAATTGGCCCGGCGGAAATTGAAGGCCACACAGGAAAAACTCAAGGAAGCACAAAGGAGGCGCCCGGCACCAAAATTGAAGAAAGACACCTCAAAGCTCCAAATTTTTTCCTCAACTTCACAGCATGTTTATGAAAACCCTTGAGGGTCATTCTCGCCAAAATTGGGAAAATTTCAACAAGTTTTGGTTTTTTTTCATTTTTGGGTTTTTGGCTAAAACTCATGGGCATCACCATTTCTGTTTGGGGCATCCTCAAAGGATGAAAATGGTATCATTGGATGCCATAATTTCATGGGAATATGTTCAATTATTTTCAGATCAATTGAAGATGATTTGCTCCCCCAAAATGGTGAAAAACACTCACTTTTTCCACACTCTGCCTCGTTTATCAGCAGGGTTTATTTTTTGGGTTTTTACATACAGGTCAGATTTTGATAGACTTTTAGTGATAATTTTGGAGCAAACTAAGAATTTTCATAAAATAGACATTCAGATATTTCCAACGAGCCGTCACGAGCCTCGTTTCGACATCAGGAAGGCCTCCAAAAGTTGCCGGCAAGACATAAGACTTTCTGCTGATATATTTATTAAGTATTTTTGTGAAAAATGTACCTTTCTAAAGTGACTTTTCCTCATGTGCGTTTAGCTATTTTTGGGCATGATTAGTTATGAAAAGTCAATATATTTTCCTTTTTTAGCATTTTTGAGATATTTTATTAGATATTTTGTGCCTTGGGCTTTGCAAAGCCTCAAGGACAAAATCAGATATTTTTGATGGGCCAATGAGATTGCAAGTTGCACTAGGAGGTTTTCCCTCATCTTGGCCTATATATTCCATGAGAATTAATTGTAAACAAGGCTGAACTTGATGAATAGAAGCAATGTATGGTTATACAAGCTTGGAAGAAACACTTGTCTCATGCATTGGATAGTTTCTTGAATGTTTTTGGATGATGAAGGAGGTCTGTTGTTGGATTCCTTGACTTGGTAAAATGGTATAGTGTCCCTCTCTGTTATGCTTCTTAGTTTTCATTCATAATTCCATGTTCTTGCTTGCTATAAGACAGTAGAGAATAGATTTGAAACATGCCCTTGGAGGCACCTCAAATTTCCTATTTCTTTATAGCTTCTATGTTTTCTTCCTTCTTAGTCATATCAAATAATCCTTGATTGCTCTTTGATAACTGAAGAAATTGTTTTCTTGTTTCATTTATGGTTTTATGCATGCTACGTGTTATGGCCTAAATCTACCTCAGGCTGAAGAAGGCAGAGTCTAGGGTAACATCAAACCACGCTTAATCTGGTAGCTAGCCCTACCAAATCAGGAGAGGGCTTTCTCCTTGTCAATCTCGCAAAATATGCTCAATGAGGTTTGAGATGGCTTGAATAAAGGCTGATTTTAGGCTAGGTATATATGTAAAAGAGTTTTATTTGATTTTGAGGGTGTTTGTTGGATCAAAGGGAAGGGCAGATTTTGGGTCTAGGGAATGAGGCCTAGTTTTTGTAGAGATCTGAATAGGGCAAGGTAGGAAATTGTTTTGACACTTAAATTTTGTATGAAATAGATAGCTCAAACCGGTGAGGAGTTGAAGAGGGCAAGAAACCTTTAAGGATCCTCTTCAAACAGTTGAAAACATGGAAAATTAAACAAATCCTAGGTAGAGCACTGCAGATTTTAATGAATTCCACCTTTATCCTTGTTTGTTTAACTTAAGAAGAAATAAGAGGGAAAATGATACACATGAAACACCAGTAAACTTACATTAATAGAGAGAAACACATCATCAAAAAAAAGAGCCACATGAATCCCAAGGAGTGCTGCAAACCCTGGTCTGTTCCTTTGCCAAACTACAGAGATGAATGTACAATGATGCTCAAAGCAATCCCAAATGTCCAACCATGCTAATGACTGAAAAACTACAAGATATAGACAACACTAACTCATCCCCAGCCTCTAAGGGTCAAGCTCACAAGTTTAGGAGTTGTTTCAACAAGATCTAAACTGAGAACTGGAAAATAGGCAGTTGAACAGCTTGCCTCTATAAAATAGAAAACTGATTCATTCAGTTGCAATTCACCTTTTGATGGATGAATCTACCTCCATGAGTAAAAATTTAACAAAATTACATCGAGATCCATCAAACTACATCCAATTACATCATGACTTTAAAATTTGGAATTAAGAAAGTCAAAATGTCAAAAACTAGGCGAAAAACAGAGCTACTGAGTCCAAAATGAGCAAAAATCCCCAATGCGCCGCGCCTGATTTCTCTATGCGTCATGCCAATTTGGAGCTGATTTGGAAGGCCTTCCCGGTGTCCAAATTAGCTCCAAGTGGGCTTGTTGGAAAGGTATTCCTGTCTACTTTCCAACACAAGTCGAATTTCAGAATTTGGCTTTCATTTTCCCCTCCAAAAATGAGTTCTCCCAACACTGCTTCCTGTGTGTCCAAAAAGGAGCAGAAAGGTCATTTTTAGGGTGTTTTTGACCCTTCTGGAAACCCAAAACCTGTCAAAATCTCTTGGCAATAAGTAGGCATGCATAATTTTCCACGAAAAATCCAAAAATGTAAAGTTTCCCCAAGAGGAGTCCCCCATCAAAAGCGCGCACCAAGTGGCGCGACGCATAGAGCTGAAAAATCTGTTTTTAGGCCAAAAAATCAAAATTTGCAAAAAGTGTCCCAAATTTCTTGAAATTTGGGCTAAGTGTCCTTCATCATGTACTATGCTGGGCCAAGGAAGCCTTGGCCAAAATCTGAAGTCTATCTTGCCTTTTCCGACGCTTTGAGGCCTTCTTTAACTTGGCCTTCAAGATTTTGATTCGTGCCTTGCAAACATGATTTCTTTCCCAATAATGATTAGCCATGTGCCTCAACATGTTATTTTCCTTATTGGCCTTCTCCAACAGCTTTTCCAAATGAATATTTACCCTTTCAAGCCAATTTTCACGATCAACCTCAATCTCTTGCTCAATGGATGTCATCTCGATTTTGCTCCTTTTGGCAGCTTGCCGGTTCTCACGTATGTTTTGTAGTTCCATGATAGTTTTCTGATCTTCTAGTTTTTTGTTTCTTTGCTCAAGGTATTTGATTATCCACTGGGCTCTTTCTAGCTTGAGGGATAAAATACTTATCTCCGCCTTCTGCTCCTGAATGACCTCCCTGAACTTTGAGCTTTGTGGGCCCAAATCAGTGTCATCATCCTAAATGAGGATGAAGTATGTCTCCTTCTCACCTGAAGGCCCCTCATCATGTATTGGCCTCTTACCCTTGTCATGTACCTGTACTGTTGATGAAGGAAGCGAGACCCCTTCCACCCCGGGTGGAGATAATACTCGCTTGGCTGCTGCAAACAAACCTCTAGTGCCCTTTTGATAGGTGACATACACCGGCACACTAGCAGTCTCTGTCTCATGACCCTCATGCTGATATGAAGGTTAACCTATCTCATGGAAAGCTTCTGGAGGTACCTGAGGAGCTGTGAAGAACTCATGAGAAATAAAACCCTCCCACAAAATATCCTGCAAACCAAGCTTATGCATAACCACAATTTTGATGAGTGCAAAGTGATAGATACTGTTATACCGTTGCTCAGGATTTTTCCTTTGCACGAGGGTGGTCATATTCTCAATATTCCGACACATGAAGTAAGGGAGGTTCATCATTCTCACCCTGGTAAAATGCATCAGCAACCTGATACGATAGGCATAGAGGTGAGAAAACCGGCCCTCACAACTGAAATATTTGATAATGAGTTTCATCAAAGGTGCGTATGAATATTTCAGGAACCGAAAGGGAAAAAATCTACTGAGTTGTCTCAAAAAACCAGGCTTGATATATGGCTCACAGTGTTCCCTGTCAACTTGTTGTCTTTTGTTCCATTGCTCTCCAACATTTGGAATACCGGTTGCTAGAGAGATAGACTCAGGTGTTAAAGTGAATGTCACACGTGCAAGAGTGACTTGGCCATTATGTAAATGCAACACAAACAATCTGGCCAGCTCATGATGGTGGTGGACTCTAGCAACCATCTCACAAAACTGATAACAAGACTGTTGTTGAAAACATGAAATAGCAAGAGGACAGACTTCTAGCTTAGCAAGTGAAGTAGGCTCCTCCCTCACATGTCTGCCACTCTTATGAGGTCTCCTATGTGCATGCAATTCAGTTGTAGAGTCACTGTCTCTGTCATAAGAGGAATCTGTCTCCATGTTTGCCAAATTCTATGTTATCTTAGATGAGTATGAGGAGTTTTGGTGTTTTTGGTTTTTGTTGCCAAATGTATGACAATATGTGAGGGGCTATGGAGGGAGAGGGTAAGGGGAATGTTGGGAATATTGCTAATTGAAATTTACCAATTAAAGAGTTTTAGGTGCAACTTCTAGGCTTTTTGGGATAACATTGGGGGTTTGGGAATTTCATAGTTAGGATGGGATAATGGGAATTGGGACAGGGAATGAGTGAATTTAGGGATATGGGGAATGGGTTGATAAAACTAGAATAGTGATGAGGGAAAAACAAGGTGGGGAAGTGGAAGTGATAGGCACAAAAAACCAAACTATAAACCCTAAGGAAGCATTTATTGAACAAGAAAATAGGGTTTGAATTTTTGTTTATTAAATCCTCATAGACATCATAAGACACAAGTTCATTTGGCATTGACAAAGTTGTTTGACTTACTTGGACCGAAGGCAGTCGAGTAATTTCGAGTTTGAATGAAATTGGGGTTCAAAACAAGTGGCAACTCTACGTGTCGCACCACCAACCCAACGCGCCATGCCACTCCTATGCACAGCGCTGGTGTATTCTCAACACAGTGGAGGCCGACCCAATGCGTCGCGCCTGTCCAATGTGCCGCGTCACCCAGGCAATGCACCGCGCCACTAAAACTTGCCAAATTTGTTATGATTTTACTCTCTTTGTTTTACTCGGCCCTTTACTTTGCTCACTCTCTCCTCTTGGAACACAAATGAGCCTTTGAACATGGAGATGACTTATATACCAAAGACCTTTTAATTTTCCACTTCAAAAACCCACTTTGTAATGTTTTAGATTCGACATTTTTTAAACTCGGTTTTAAACAACTTGCTTCATTTTGGCTTTGATTGACTGAATGATGTGCTTTGTGTTTGCCTTGCAGGGAATGAATTTGTTGGAGCTCGACAAAGGTGACCAGGTTTGCCAGCAGAATTATTTTTACAACTGAAAAAACTTGAAATTACATTACATTTATACATAAAAAGATGAAACACTTTATTTTTATTCAAAACAGAGTTTTGAAGAAAAATACATTATTAAGCATATGATAATGAAGTTCTTAGTAATGGAACCTTATTTCAAACTCCTCATGCACCTGCTGACCATTATTGGGGATTTTGAAGACCTTATTATATGAAACCCTAGACCTAATGGGAC
Organism: Pinus albicaulis; assembly: GCA_034641835.2. Lineage (NCBI taxonomy): Eukaryota > Viridiplantae > Streptophyta > Pinopsida > Pinales > Pinaceae > Pinus > Pinus albicaulis. The sequence continues at coordinate 496,131,783 of CM076579.1, read as the reverse complement.
TGACAACCCTAGAGATGACTCTTACAAATTTAAGGACAAAAAGTGAGTGCAGATGATCTCAATGAAAGGGAATGGGCCAGCAGGTAAAATACATGAGGGAAAATGTATAAAAATCCACTACTGTCAGATGATCCATGCTCCTAATGGAATGCAACTGACTAAGTGAGAAACCTAATATGCAATGCAACAAGAGAATTTTGATCACTAACGGAGAGATGAAGATACTGACACTAACACTAAGTATGATTCACTGTATGCCCTGCTTACTCATGGCTAGTCACAACTCCACCTCTGAAACCTTTCTTTGATTGTTTGATTTTCATTTGTTGAACCAAAGAGGTCTTGTACTGATCTTGCCCTTTTCCTAAAACTATGCAATCCTGCTTCAAAGTGCTCAATAGCTTGAAATACTATGCTTAGGCGTTTCCTCATAGTGATTTGAGTTGTTTGTTTGTCTTAAATGTATTTCCCCAAAGTCTGATAGCAATTTCCAAAATTTAGAGAGTCATATATCTCTATGTATTGCTTGAATGTTTATTTCCATGCATTGATCAGTTTATAGTTACATTTTCTCATGATTAAAGGTTAGCCCTACCATTTTTATGTCAGCTATTAAACTATTTATGTTTGAAATCCTTTGTTCTTCAAAAATTTAATGTCCATCCCACTCCATTTTACCCAAAGATCCATCTCACCTCGCTCAAATTGGCCCTTCAGCAACCTTGTATCACCATCTGAAAGCTTTCTTGACCTTTTCAACCCCATAACCCAGTTGATCTGACATCTTTTTACCTATCTTAGTCTCTGATCAGTTCATCCCTCACAAACTTAAAAACAAAACCAAGAACCTACTTCATAACTAGTCTAAAATCAGAAACACAAGAAGCAAACACAAAAATATCCCTTACACAAATAGAGAGAGCCCTCTCTGAGTCCAGGAGGGCTAGGTCCTTGGGCTCCAAAGATCGGTTTGATGTTACCCTGTCACTTGGCTTGCCAATCAGCCAAATCACGGGACCCTAACAAGGTCGAATGAAGAAGTTCAATTTCTCTCCTCACCCACTATGACTACAGTGGTCTGGGCTTCGCAACATTTTCTCATGTCATGAAACCCCCCTCGAGTCACTGTGCCAACCCATTGTTGGGTTCTGCAAAATTCGACAACTATCATCTACATGTTAGGTCCCTTCTTCTCCTGCTACTTGGCGATTAGTTGTGAACATTTCTGAGGTGGTTGGTCTAATGCCTTGTAATAAAGGTAGGTGCAGCAGGGGTTAGTGAATTCTCGTGTAAGATGTCCCTAATGTTCACAATTGTAGTAGACTATTGTACCCCATCCTCGGAAAAATCCTCCAAGTCCTCTTGTTACCATTCCATTTCCTTAGCCTTTTTGGTTATACTATTTACCTTGGTTATATCATGAGTGGTTGAATCTAGTGGATGCGGCTTCAGTCCCTTTAGGTCCCTGCACCTAGAATGAGTCAAAGGTGTGCTAATGGATTAACTCTAATGCGCGACAGTGATGGATGTCATGCCCCATTGATTCACAAAAGTTTCAAAATATATTGCGAGCCTTGGCTTCGTATTTCTGCATCATTGGGTAGTTCAGTGATATATGGCTCCACACTCAACAAATATCACACCACATCCCTCTACCCTGCACAAGGAGATTCGCTACGCCAATCACCATATAGTATATCATTAATTTACATTCATTCTTATGTTGGATGTATTCTCAATATATGGCATACCATACCTATTCTTGTTTTTCCTTCCCTTTAGTCAGATCCTAAAGTTTCAAGGTAAGCACAACTAGTTGTGATTGTACTTGTGCCATGTCATTGCTTTCTCTACCTCCTTCCGGCTAAGCCTCCAATTTTAGTGCAAGCTTGAGAGCCTTTGATTGCATACCTATCCATTTTTGTGTCAATGGTATTTTGATATGTGGTAGAAATCCAGTAATAAACCATTCTTTATGTTGTGTGTCTGAAATCTTGAATGTCAGCTTGTCCTTCAAAACCTTGAATTGTTGGTCAAAGTCCCACTCTGACTCTCTTGGGTCTTACTTTATTTCCTTCAATTCTATAATGCACTGGGAATTTGATTTCGACTCATGAAATTTCCTTATTAAAGCCTGTTTGATCTCATTTAGAGTCCTATTTTTTTATAGCTGGAGGTACACTTTATACCATGCCAATCTATGGTCCTTGAAAGTTGCAACCAGCTACGTAATTTTTGTGGCCTCATCCTGGACCTGCTTAGTTGTCCAAATGACCTCACACACAAATAAATGTTTCTTTGGGTACTTGGTCCCAGTGCCATTAAATATTGGCATTCTAAGATCCACACCCACCATTGTACTTTGTGTGGTACTTCTAGATGAAGTACTTCCACCTGCACCCACTAAAATACTAGGAAACTGGGCACTTTGTTTCACACCACTCTCAACTTGAGCACCCTGTGTCGATCCTCCTACAACCTGACCAATCCCGCTACTACTATTATTTCCACCCCCTTTACTATAATTACCTTCTACACTAGTTCATATCGGTGTCTTTGCATTGATTACCTCTTGGCTCGTAGAAGCACATGGGGTTGTGAGCTTGACATCAAGAACGATGTGATTCGGTTGCTCTGGTTCCAAATATTTTGTACTGCATGAACTCAACTTCTCTCCATCATCTTCCTTTATGTGCAACATACCGAACTACCTTCCTTCATAACTCTGATCACTATGACTACTCCTCATCCTTTGGTGGCCTCTCCTATCCCCTCTCTTCAGGCTTCTCCTCTCGCCAGGCATTGATGCTAATCGACCTCCTCCTACATTTCCCTATCGAAACCTCCTCACACTCCTCAAAGTTCCACCCTCAAAACTCTCTCTCTCTCCCTATATTGTCTCTTCTCACCTTCACTTATGCAGTCCTGGACCCGTTGTCAGCTTCCACCCCAATCTTCTTACTTCTTTTCCTTCCCCTCTTCTTAGACCATCTCCTGGTTTTCCCCCACTCCCCCTAATGTGTGAATTGTCTAGTTTCTCATGCTTTCAAACTTTAGAGGCAGAACTTTGTGTTCATATAACAACATCTTGATGGCTAATGGAAATGATCATATGAACCTGCCTCTCAGTCCCTTCAGAAGCTTTCGCTCGTTGTTGTATATGATAATCTCACTTCCACTACAAACTCAACAATGTACCCTTCCAATACACTTTTGAAATAGAAGTCTACAATGCATGAAGTCTTATTACTCATCTCTTGAAACTAGTGTCCCTCTTCTAGTGTCCACTTCCTCAAACTATTATGTCGGCATGTTGGGTTGTTATACTTCAGTCGTTGCACCCACTTTGTCAAAATGTTCAAGAATTCTCCAAAGAATATTTCATGAAACTAATTGAACATGTGATTTTGCACCCATTTCTCCATGATTTGCTTTTTATTTTTGATTTATTTCATGGAAAACTCATGTTTATTCTGCTTAAACCACTGATTATATACTCCTTGGTGGGGTTCCATGGATTCCACATTCCTACAAGACATTCCCATCACACGAACATCCTAGTCTCGACAGTGGAACCATTTTTTGGAGCGTGGGATTCTAGCATACTCGAGATTTGCTACGTAGTGGACAAAAAAACCCACTTAACATCGATCCTTTTGGCAACACCCATGGGGTGGGTGAAGTCTCACCCGAGATGCTAATGGGTGACTATTGGAACCAAGTTTCTGCAATATGACAAGACTATTTATGACTCATGACACTGGAATCCCACGAATCAAATACTTCACCATTATCTTAGAACTAAACATCGTGTAAGGCTTTCGAGCCCCTCTATTCACCAGATAGTGCACAGGTCACCTCTGTTAATGCACAAATGTTTAAATTATCATACACATTTAGCCATTAGGAGTGACATCAACAATACCATATGTTAGTACTTCACAAAGATGTTATAATATCTAAAGACATTAACATGATTACAAATAAATATACCATTCAAGACATTCATGAACATTTAGAGTCACAAAAAAGCATTACATACATATTGTCCTCATACGCCATCAGCATAAACATACATTCAAATGATAACTCAAATCATGATAAGCAACCCAACCATCCATAATATTATATTATTATATAAGAAGAAAACAACATGTGTTACAGTGCAACAATTATACAATCAGACTCACCAGGCATTAAGCTCTGCATGACATATGCGATAGGGATGCATAGCAGCTACATACACAACCATTCATGTCTACACCTACAAAAAAATGGACAAAAATAAAAAAAATATAGAGAATAACATTCCTCTTCTTCAACAACTAATGACTCATTATATCCATTTCTAAGCAAGCTCCTTTGTTTTTCATTCTAACCTTTGATTTTTCCTGAACATTCCATTGTATCTCTAACTGGAAGCTATTCAAACCTTCTCGTCTCTCTCCGCAATCGTTCCAGCAATTTCGTGGGCCATTAGGATATTTCATGATCCCTCCTCTGAGTTTTCCCATGTGTGCTAACCACCTTTTGAAATATATCCCGCCTAGTTACTCCACTCTTCCATCCTCCATTTACCTGAAAAATATATGTAACTTATTCCCTACCACGTCATCCCTTACCTACTTCACCACTGCTGCAAAATCCTAACCACTTATTCTTCTTTGCATGTGTCTCTTCTCCCTGGAAATTCTTCTTTGCATGTGTATCTTCTCCCTGGATGTAGTTGTCTCCTTCCTATGCAACATCTTCCTACACCACACCTCTCTTCCTATGCCAACTCCCTATTGCACACTATTTGTACCTTTTGTGCTTGTCAATCATCATGCACAATCCCATACTTAACAAAATTTAACATAAAATCTCCCAATTGTTCCCTTTAAGAACTCCTCAGACAGTTCCAAGGGTTTCACAATCACAGGGGCTTCACTCAATGAACCTCTGATATATCACGTGCATTCATGTCATACTAAACAATACCCCTAATTTGACTACATATTAGAAAATACCTAAAAAAAACACATTATTTAACCCCCTACCAATACAAACCCAACACACTTTCCAACTTTAAAAAACCCCTACTTTCACTAGATATTGTAGGTATCCATTTTTTTATTAACATTTTTTGTACCCCTTTATATTTTTTCATTAACTTTGAGCTACATTTTTTATATCTTCTAATATAAAAACGTTTTACCCCCTATTATATGCTCAATATATTATGTCATTTTTTCCAGAATATATATCCCCCAATATGAATGCACGTGGTATGGAATTGCTCCCCCAATGAACCCCCTGTGGTCACAATACTTTCCCTTCAAGTCTCTATGTCTAATTGAAAGGAACATCTGCATGACAATGGAGACAATCGTTACCTCCTAGGTTTCCCCTTGTTGTTCGACTAATGGTGACTAAGGATCAAGGTGTCTACCTTGATGCATACCCCTCAATGAAACCTTGTGAGTGACTAAATCCATAGTCCAACCCTCATGACATTGTGCAACTTTAAGGTGAAGGTGCCCAACACCTTCCAACCTAAGTCATGCCTAGAGTGCTAACGTGTATTATCATGGACACCGACCCCCACCCCTTCAAGGAAAATCCAATATGCTCCATACAACACCATCACCCATATGTAAGTCATTTGAAAAATACATAATTTGTACACACAGCCACTAACCTGTCATCAATATGGTGCATCATATATATATTTGATAGATTCAAGTTGTGAATATCAATTGTACTCAATAACCAAACCAAAATTACTCACCTCACGTTCCTATGCACTACTATGGTCTCCTACCACACTCAAACAATCATCAATAACATGTGATCATAAGGATTAGTCATCACAGTGTATACATGATAAGTAACATCAAATCAACAATATAAACTAATATCATAACCATCAACATAATCTAGACTTACAATCGAAATAAGCACACCATGAGTCCTCATCAAGTGGAATAAAAATTGGATCCTAAATGTCTAATGTCTTTAAGAATAAAGTATATGTCTCAGTATCTATCTCAAAAATCAACAATAAGATTGGAAGTGTCTATCTCATAGTCAAGGTAAAATGGGGAACTATGAAAACATGTAGCCCTACTTGACAAAAATTCCCTGGTGGAGACTAAAGGGAGGGCTCTATGGGGGGATGAAGGAAGAATAGCGGCTTTGGATAGCTCCAAGCATGGTATTATCCTTGCCTATTTTGGGTTTTTATTTATTTTCCGGTCTTAAGTTTCTTAGTTTGAGAGGAAAAGTTGACGCACAACCAACTAAAGCTCGAGTTGGCTTCTAGTTGTGTATTATTGGAAGGATGGTTTGGTTGGGAAATTTAAGTTGGGGCACTAGCGACTCAACATCAATTTACGAGGAAGAAATGGTAGTAAGGTCCACCTCTATACTCTAAGTTGGTCACCTTTGTCTTTTCTATCTCAATGTTTGCAATGTAACATAATGCCAAAGTGAAATGTTGGGGGAAGGGGTGAAGTTGAGGTAAGAGGACACATCCACTTTTAGGAAGGGTTTTGATCCAGATCACTCCAAATATTCTACTAGAGTTGAGAGGGAAGCCTTGGCATTAGATGAATTCTTCAATTTGAAGCTCCTTGAGTTAGTTAAATCCAAATTGGAAGAATTGAATAGTAAATTTAAAGAGAAGAGGTGCAAACTATCTAGGGAACACGTTTAGGAGGAAATGGATAGACGGGTTCAAGATCCGAGTTTCTCTAAGATCAAGGAGATAAAGCTTTTTTGGACCACCAAAATTTATTATATGGTGAAAAATGGTAGCCTGGGTCTTGGAAGAATGAAAAAATCCACAACACCACATATTTTGCATAGAACTAAATTGTTGGGCAAGAAATTTGAATCTACTTGTCAAATTACGTTTTGGGATCAAAATTGTTATTTCTTAGGTTAATGAGGAAGATGAAGTATTGTACCCTAAAGAGGGCCTTCATGACTTTGTTGGCACATAGGCTAACCCGGTTTGCATCAATGCAGACCTCCAACATTTGTCCACAACATATAAAGAAAAACGTGAAGTAAAGTAGTTAATGGAGTGGACCTTCGAAGGCAATGTCTTACCCCTTTTTGTTTTAAGTTGGAATGATTTTTTATTACATAATATATATCTACCATTTTAGTATAATATTTGGTGTTGTTATATTAGTATAATTTGAGTGGGTCTAATGGTTAAGAGCATGTGTTTCTTCTTAAGAGATTACATGTTCAAATCTAAAGTGGGTACAATATATACACATTCGTGTATAGGCACGTTCCTTGTTACACAAAAAAACCCACTAAATAAGAGACTTATATCTAACTTAGCTATCACATTAAAAATATATTATTTGTCGACGTGTTTCAAGCCAACCAATGTGGTTCATCATCAAGACTAGGTGAGAGAACAGATCAGGTCATATATATTATTATTATTTAGTAATAAATAATATAATTGCATCAAGATGTGATCCCTAGCCTAGTATGGAAGAGATACTATAATGTCATGTCTTGTCCTGTTATGCAAACAATAATAATAAAAATAAATAAAAATAATGTATTAACCCATGGTATTTATCTACTAAGCTCCCAAAAAATCTATTTTCACTTTACAAAAAAAATTGCACCGCATGAAATTTATTATCTTTAACACCTATAGATTAAAAATTAAAATAAATATAAACTAATTTTATTATAATTATTAAAAAAAAGCTAGTTTCTTTTTATTAGACTTTTTGTAAACTTTCATGTGTGAAATATAAAATTATAACTAATTTTTTTAATTTTACAAAAATTAAAAATAAATAAACAAGAGGGGTCTCGACATGCATAGTTAATCCATCGACGTGTATTTGACAAATGATGAAGATACCATTTTCAATTTCAGTACAACTCTTGAAAATAGGAGACATGCCCTCAATAATTGCATATCAGGAGACGTATGCTCCATTTATTACATAAAAATATAGAGCTCTTATCCAACTTTTTCCATTGATATGCAATACGACAAATAACTCTAAACGATGAAGAACATCAACATGTGTTCTATTTTAAAGGATTTGTTAGTTGCGTGAACTGTCTTTGCTCGGCAATAAAATCAATCTTCGTAGTCCAAATTATTCTGAGACCAGAGTCCCACCAAATATAGATTAATAGCACCCAATATATGGATCTTAATTCCGGGAATCAAAGATTTTCAGGACACAAGTGATGCACTGATTCGGAATCAGAGGGCAGAGAGTGGCCGCAGTGTTCATTACCAACATATTCAAAGATTCGAGCTACAGGGCAGGGCGCAAGAGATTTAATACTTTTTCTGCTACTATCCAGTGCCAGGATTGATTGAGTGTCGATATCTGCGGATGTGGGTAAGCTTTTCTCCGGTCCATATTCATTCCCTCATGTTTATTGAATCCAAGGATTGCACACGCTTCTATTGCTTGCCCTTTTGTTGAATTCAAGGATTGAACACGCTTCAATTGAAAATCCGCTCTGTGATTCATCAAAACTGCAAAATTTGACAAAGATTTTTAGGTCTACGAATATGGCAATGGCTTCTCTTCTGCAATCTGTCGGGAATGGGGTTGTAGGTGGGCATCAAGATCTCTTGAGTTCCGTGGTGCCCTTATTGAAGCTCTTATGCCTGAGCAGCATAGGACTGGTTCTAGCACATCCTAAGATAAACTTAATCTCTAGGGAAACATTCAAGCTTCTTAGCAAGCTTGTCTTTGCACTGTTTCTCCCGTGCCTCATCTTCACAGAGCTGGGGAAATCAGTGACCTTGAAAAACATGAGGGAATGGTGGTTCATCCCAGTGAATGTGATTCTCAGCACTTGCATAGGATGTATTCTTGGGTACTTTGTAGCCCTGATCTGCAGGCCACCCCCTCAGTATTTCAGGTTCACTGTTGTCATGACTGGATTTGGGAACACAGGGAACCTCCCCCTTGCCATAATTGGATCTATATGCCACAGCTCGGACCAACCATTTGGGCATCACTGCAATACAGCAGGAGTTGCTTATATATCCTTTGCACAGTGGGTTGCAGTGATTCTGGTTTATACTTTTGTGTATCACATGCTGGAACCCCCTGAGGAATTTTATGAGATTGTTCCCGAGGGTTCCGAGATCGAAAGAGAGCCGATCGGGGATGCAAGCAGGCCTCTTCTGTTTGAAGCCGAGTGGCCTGGAATGCATCACAAGGAAACTGAGCATTGCAAGACACCATTCATTGCTCGGATCTTCAGAACCATGTCTGGAAGTACCGAACCCAGTTTCACAGAATTGGATCAGCATGTGGAGGGGAATATAGAAGGTGGGGGTAGTCCTAAGTCTGTGAGATGCTTGAATGAGCCAAAAGTCGTGAGAAAGATCAGAATTGTGGCCGAGAGGACCCCGATCCAACATATTCTTCAACCTCCGACTATTGCATCTCTCTTGGCCATCATAGTGGGTATGGTTCCTCAATTGAGATCCTTCCTTTTTGATGAAGATGCTCCTCTCGCATTTTTTACAGACAGCCTTGAGATTGTGGCAGCTGCGATGGTGCCCTCGGTGATGCTTGTTCTTGGAGGTATGCTTGCCGAAGGTCCGGATAAGTCGGAGCTTGGAATGAGAACTACTATTGGAATTATTTTCACTAGGCTTCTGCTTCTTCCACTCGTGGGTATTGGGGTGGTGGCCTTGGCAGGGAAAATGCATATCATTGTGAGTGGGGATAAGATGTTTATGTTTGTGCTTCTTTTGCAGTATACGACGCCGAGTGCAATCTTGCTTGGAGCAATAACTAGCTTGAGGGGTTATGGCACAAAGGAAACCTCTGCACTCTTGTTCTGGCAACACATTTTCGCAGTGATTTCTCTTTCATTTTATGTGACTGTCTACTTCAAATTGTTTAATTATGTGTGAAACTAGTTTACACAAATATTATGACTTAGGAACTGTATTTTCTAAGTTTCATCTTTTAAATATGGGCAATAGCTCCTTGCAAGGTATATATACATGATTGACTCTCTCTATAATCCGATGAGTGTGCAAACTGCATACATGGGACCAGCTGTATTTGGTTTATGTTCTTATGGCTTGCAACTTTTTCGCTTGAAAAATTTGGTTGGTTGTTGTCATCATTTTCGTGTTTACCTTGCTCAATTAATATAAAATAAATGATATTTGATGTTATCTAAGTTCTGGTTCAATCAGTGCCAGTCAAATTTCATCCTTTTTTGGAGAAACTCTTGGCTTATGTGCTTTCTTTAGAGTTAATTATATCAACTAGAGTTCCCTTAATTTTAAACATGCTCAATTATCACCATTAGTTTTTATCGGTGCTTAGCTGTTTTTGGGTTTTTCCCCATGTCCTTTGATTTTGCTTCGTTTTAACTTTTAAACCAAAATTTTACCTTTTCATTGGCAATCATACAATTTGGGCTTAAAGATGGGTTGGTATTTTGAAATTCAGAAAGGGTCACATTGATGAACTTCAACTCTCTGGGATAAGATGGAACTATTACAGACAGCTGGCTTCTGTAGGAAACAGGAGGTTGATTTTTTATAAGTTTCTTACCAGGATTTTTTCCATATATTCTGGGGTGCTTTTTTTTCCAATATGTGCTAATTTGTTGCCCCTCCCATCACCATAACAACCATGCTCAGGAAAAAGGAAATATGATGGAACAAAAGAAAAACAAACAATTCAAGCCAAAAATCTCGAAAATGGGTAACAAAATGACAATGAATCTGTTTGAAAATGTACAGATCAAGTTATTCTCAAAATATGCCTTATATTACAAATGTATCATTTAGGTCTATGTATTAGAAAAAAAACAGAGAGACATAAATCAATAGCAAGTGAATAGCCTGACCTGTCAATGTCTTATGAGTGAAATTTCTAAGATCTGTATCTGAAACTTAAACAAAGTCTTTCAGAGAAATTTTTAGGCTCAATGATCCTTGTTCCCAACCTGGTGCATGATCCTTGGAACTTTCTTTCCAAGGCTCTTGCCAATCTGCTACATAAGTAGCTCTGTTGTCAAGAATTTTTCCTTCTTGTGTCTCAAACATGATATTTCTAGCAATTGAACACTTCAAACCTCTGGGAAGGTTTATCTAACAATGTTCAGGTTGAGATGGAAATGGATCACCTGTATCAAACTCTGGTTCAACGCAGATAAGTGAAGGATCGATTTGTCTTAATTTTTTCTTCAATGATGATAGTCATGTTCATAATGCAATATGTGAATTATGTACAAATTGCATTAATATATGTTTTTTTTTTTAAATTCAGTATCTGTAGTCAATGTTTTTTTTTTTGGCTTGACCGACAGGGATTTGAACTTTGAATCTCATGGTTTACATAATACTTAATAACACGGCAATCACCAATTAAACTGCCACCTGTAGGCCGTAGTTGTAGTCAATGTTGACCACAGCTCCCCAGAAGAAATGTTTGTTGAAAATGCTGGGACCCAAAAAAATATTAAAATGGAATTAATGGCATTTTTGGTCCATCACCGTTTAATGCCAATGTGCCCTTCACTAGCAATGTCTGTAATATATAACTAATTGTCATTCTATTTAGCAGCATATTCAAACTTCAATGGGATTGTATTTTGTCTTGGAGTTCCTTAAGAGTGGCTCGACTGAATATATTCTACCTCCTGGTGTGATTCCATTTTCAATCTTGCCCAGTTTACATGATAGTCATCTATATCATTGCTTAATAATCATGAATGTATTCATAAAATGAGAAGGCTGAGAACAAAACCTGTATCAAAACAAAAGTGATTACAGGGATACTCTAGGCATGACGTAGTAAAGAGGTTCATATGAAGGCAAAAGTGAACATCAACTACCTTATGTTGTCTGTTGGCTGTCATAAAGGCCCTTCCATTGAGAACCAGCCGTGGATCATAATTAATTACAGCCTAGCCCAATTTTTAGGTTATGCATACATTTTTAGGCTATGCCCAATTTTCTGTGGGCTTCTTCTAAAGTTAAGTGAAATAGCAAAATGAGTGAAATATACACACATGCCCAATTGGAAGATGAAAAAGCAGTGGATGATGTAAAAAGGAATATGCATAGTCTACACATGATGAAGTGTTGGTGCAAGTGTTCTATTTACTCAAATTAATTCATGCCCCTTGAGCAAAGTTCAAACTAAAGCCTGGCTATCATTACTTCAAATTAATTAAACAGAGCTCAACTTTTCAGCTTCTTGCATTTTTATCAGCTTGAAGAAACTTTCCAATATCTGGAGTTATTATATTTGTATGAGAGGAATTCAGATATCAGTTTTATCATTGTTGTTATTATCAGTCCAGTATTTGTGCCACTTGGTATAAACAAGGTGAATAAGAAAAATATAGTAAAGTGGGAACAAAGTTGAAAGGATAATGTTGTAAATGAATAAAGGTAGCTTGTCTGGAATTTCGTATACAGTGTACTGCATGCGGATTCTATAAGTGGAGATATTGTTTTCAGTGATAGTGATTACATAGTTCCATTGGTGGAAGCCTTTTTCTTCACTTTTTTCATTTTAACAAAATGCAACTTACAAGGACAGGGACGATGTCAGCTATACTGATCTGCCAGATATCATGGATGACAAGAATATAACTTATCTTTCATTTTTTATGGATATGGTGCACACTGGGTCAGTAGAGTACATTGCCTGTGATTTCATGAGTTTTTTTTGTATTCAATCTCTGAAGAAAACGAAGCTAACGATTACACCTCCCAGAAAAGGAACAAAAAGATGTCTGCAATCTTTTAAGCTTCTAGATCAAAATCCATAAATCCCTTTCTGAATAAGATTTTGATATGATCCTCCTACTGATTTGTCCAATCCTATTTGTCAACGTTGAGATATTTCGTTATATTTGTACCAATCCAGTTAGTGGAGGTATCTAACAGCACCCGTGTTTGCGTGTGCAAGGTTTAGGCCAGCACATTTTTAGATATGTTAAATTTTTATGCCAGCACATTTTTATATATGTTAATTTTTTATGCTTCAATGTTAAGATTGCCAACTTGACAATCTTGTGAAGTTACTCGGTAGGGATACATCTCAACCCTGGATCGTTATATGCCAATTTCGACAGCTACAAATTCATTGAATTAGCAACTACTTGGTGTTTTTTTTTTCCAATTAACCTCTCATATGAAAACCCCAAAGAAAATCCAAAAGAGGCTTACTCACATTTGTGGATGACATCCCTTGTAACCCCAGTAGTGTAAACTAGTGTACCTCATCCAAGGGGAATCAAACTAATCACCCGCTGGCACTAAACCACCAAATGACTAACAATATTGGCGACAATCGATTGAGCTAACCTCTTCAGTGTTATATACAGTCCCCTTCAGTCTTATATACACTCTTAGAACATATAAATTTTTAAAAAGACTTGAAGATAACACTCCCCTTCAGTGTTATATACACTCTTAGAACATATAAATTTTTATAAAGACTTGAAATCCATAAGTTACACTTGAGGAAGGGTTTATATGTAAGAAGATGTAAAGCTTTGTGAATGGCATTAATCTCCCTGGCCTTTTGGCATCGTGTTATTATATTAGCTTCTTTATTACTCTAATTCGTATCATTTTTCTCAAGATTAAATGAGTTGGTCCTTTAATAATCAAGGCTGAATGCAACATGGTGTTTGTTTCCCCTAACCGGGCATGCTGCACATGTAATATTGATGCTTTTTGCTATATCTTGTTAGCAAATGCACTTATATCAATGACTATCAGTTAACATCTTTATAATAGACGTGCAATTGTAGGATTTTTTGGATTATTTGATCGAGTTTTATGGTTTTATTGAGGGATATAATGGTTTGTGCTTACATTCTCCTGGGCACTTTCTCATAACGTTGTTGATCACCTTTAGTGAGTGCTCAGGTGTCTTAAGAAAAGTTGTTTTTATGCACACTTGCCTATTATCTTTGTCCCCCAATCACACAATCATGGGGTGTTACCATGGTTTATTATTGATACTCCATTGTAGACGATGCACATTATCTCCTTGGTTGGCATCATCATTTCTTGTTTGGAGGCTTGCATCTAGCACATATGGTGTTTGAGATGTGATTGAGGGTCTTGCATAACATTGTTCAGACATTTGATTTACCCTTAACACATTTATGGGGAGGGATACCCATCAACTAAGAGTTTCCCTAAGTATTGTTGGTTAATTATTGCTCCTTGATGTGGTGAATTAGCTCTTGGGCATGCTTCCATGAGTTCCTAGGATTTCCCTTGGATTATTGTTTCGTAATTTTAAATGGTGAAACTTGAAGTAAAACAACCACCCTTTGGTGCACATTTGATGCCCCTTCTGGTGGATGTCTTGATGACATGGCAAAGTGGTTGCGGCTTGTTAGAGGAATGGCAATGGATATTGATAGTTTGGCTATGATGTGGCATGTTGTTAGTGGTTGTTTTCTTGATAGAGGAGAACACTCCCCTTATTTGGCATCTTCTTACGCATTTGGAGGCATTAGGACCCCGCTTGGATGGTTTTCTACTTCACATGTACACCCATGATTTTCGTCACTTGGTTATGATATTTGCACATTCATTACACAATCTCTTAGGGTGAACTGTTAATAATATTTCTTGGAGGAGATGTGTTGGTACATGTGCATTTAACCACTTTGGCACATGGATTGAGGTCACCCCACTTCTTTGAGGAGGTTATAGCAACTTTATGGACCATTGTGGCACATGTTTCTATGGGATTACTATTTATGGCCAATTTGGTTGATCCTAGGAGATAATGCCTTAGCATCTTTATTGTATTTTTGGCATCCATTTGGAGGAGTTATGTTGTTTTTCTACAAGACTCTAACTACCTTGGCATATTCTTTGAAGTCACTCCACTTGTAAAGGTGGTCATAACCACTATTTGCACATATTTCTATGGATTACTCTTGAAGGATGAGTTGCTCTCTTCCCGGAGAAACAACCTTAAAAACATCATCTATTTTGGCCATGTATTTGGTATCTCTAGGTGGCTAACCATACCTCAACTAGGAGAGTGCTCCCATTGTGGTACATTTATTTATCTTAGCATAACTACCTTTGGGTTCAATTTCCTAGGGTGCACTCTATTTGGGGATATTATATTGTTTGTTGGTGAGAGGCTAAAATAACTTTTAGCACACTTCTAAAGGGCACTCCATTTTGAGAATATTTTATTGGCAATGACTCTAGATCTAATGGATTTCATAATTACATTGGCACATTCCTCAATAACAGACCTCTCATGCAACATTTTATATATCTTGGCTCGATCAATCTAGTCCAAAACAATCCTTGCACTCATCCCAAGGGCACACTTTCTAGGCAATTTTTATCTTATTTGGTTGATTAATGACCTTATTAGAGAGTCCTCAAGTGGTTATTGAAGATTATATTGGAGGATGATCCACGTATTATTGAGAGGTTTTACATGGTCAAATGCTTGAGATCAAGGAGGGAATTTTTGCATCGGAGAGGGAAACTAGTAACTTGCATGGGTTTGCATGAGAATGTTACTTGAGGAAGAAGACATGCAATATATATACTTTTCATCTATCATGGTTGACTTGTTGATTAGCAGTTTGCTATAGGGTAATACTTGTTTACATTTTCTAAGGAGAAATCTAGGATCTAGTACAAAGATATTGTTATTTTATTTTGATGAGTTTTGTGCTTGTTCTCTATATAAAATAATCACTCCCCATTGTTTTGGTCATTGATGGAATAAAGAAGAATACTCTATTTGGTTTTTTCTTATGTTGAAGGACTTTTGGTGGTTGAGTAATTATAGTGGATCTTTCATCTATGTAGCTCTCCATCCTCCATATTGTGTTGATTTATATCTTGGAAATATGCTTCAAACTATTGCAATAAGGATTTTAAGCTAAGGAGCAGTGTTTCCACTTGGATGATGATGAGGTGCATTCTACCTAAGTCTTTTGTTGTTTTTACTCCCTAGTTGAATTTTCTATGTTTGGCCATTTTTGTGAAAAGTTGCATGTTGGTTTTCAACCGGTAGTAAGATTACACTTGCATGTTATACATGGTCATCTTTGGAAGAGGCCTTGCTCATTTATTTTCAACCATATAATTTTGTAACCACTTGTGATCTTTTGAATGTTTGTAACAACAATAATTACCCCCATCTACCACCCACTTGTAACCCTCTTTATTGCTCTATGATTCCATATGACCTTTTGGACTTTTGGCACTAGTCATGCCTCATGATCCACCATTAAAACCAACTATATAGACAATACAAATATATTTTACTAAGACCACTCATCATTCCACGAGCACATATTATCCTAACATAGGCACAACCCCTTGTATTGGAGGAGAGTCGATCATAAGTGAGAAAAGGTTGCATGGTGACATTAGCACCTCTCTTGAGTTTCCCATTGGCTTGCACTAATCTTGGACATTGGATCTCAAGTGCTAGTTTGATAGGTAACAATGCTTATTGTTTATCTCAAGGCATATTATATACATTTGAAGTTTTGCCTCAATTAACCTTTAGCATTTGAAGTTCTCACTTGATGCAAAAGACCTAATCAAAAGTGTGAGACCCCAAGGGAAACTTACGCAAACTACCCACTCTCACCTTAGTAGACTTTCCTTTCTCACTTCAAACTAGTTGGAGTCTAGCTTGGGGGGCTTTCCTATGGTTGACTAAGCTTAATTCGTGTGCTATGTAGTGGGAGCAAAAGAGAGCTTAGTAACATTGAAACACAAAAGAAAAGAAACTAATATTTTTTGTGTGGGTGGTGGATGAAAGGGAGACCAGCGACTTTGTTTACTTGGGTTTTGGGGTCATGTATGGAATATGAAAGATAAATTCTAAATAATATTAGGGGGTGGTAGGAAATGAGGGTGAGGTGCACAACCACAACCTCGATTAGGTTTCTAGATCAACAAGTTCGATGGGAGAGAGGGTCTATCTAGATCTACTACTCAAGCCAACATTTTAGGGTGGCCCCTACCAAAGACTATATAGAATTACACTAAATCAATTGATGTTGAGTGGAAAATGTTTTCATCGTGAAGGTAAGAAACACAAAAGGAAAATGGAAAGTAGGGAAGAAACCTACATCTTCAGTCTTTTCCATTGAAGCAACTATATCCTTCTATGGCTTTGTCTTGACTTTGGCATCCACAAACCTGCAAACATTAACTTCCAATGGCGTGCCTAGAAAATTATGTCGCATATAAAGAATTTGTAATTAAAATATACCAAAACTTATATCACATAAAACATACTTTATTTCCACAAGCTTGGAGATATCTCAGTCACAAGTTCTTTCATTCATCAAATCCCCAATGCCAATGGAGAGAAGAAAACCCTTATATAGGTTTAAGCTCCATCTCCCTTTTATAATAAAATATGATTTGTTTTCATAGATCCATATATCTCTCCAAGGAATAAAAATATAATAATCATCTCAATAACTTGATTACTAAAAGTAGCAAGTAATTTGTGAGATTCATAATTCACTCCAAAGAGTTATGATAAAATATTTTAGGAAAACAAATACAATGAGTCTCTCATCTAACTAACTTCAATTGAAAAGTCAACCATGATAAAATATGAGTTACTTACAACAATATCCTTAAAATATATCCAAGTAATTGGGCACCTTATTTGTTAGAGAGATTAAATGTGTCTAGGCTCCAAATATAGTAGATATATGTCTCTCCACATGTGTACCGTCTAAGAAGTGTCTCATGTGTGAATCCATGAATAGATGTGTAAATAACTAACCCTACCACATGTATGGACCTCTAAGACCAAGCTGTCCCATGAATAATGTACAAATAGATCACAAGGGAGTGGATCAAGTAGATATGCGAAAATCCTTAACAAGTGGCATATAAATATGTGGAACATGACCTCCTCAAGTGGATATATGCATGAATACTTGGAGTCCTCAGGTAAAGCGGACTATCATATGAGTCTATGTGCAATAGAACTCTCCAAATGGCACGTGTGGCTCCAACCATCCATAAATTAAGATGAAGTAAGTGGATCTCAAGGTATGAAGTTTACCATGTAACACCTCCCACCCCCTTATGTCATCTTATGCCGTGGGAGTGTTACTCATTTGGGCCGATTTCCAAGGTTTGTAATGAACATGGGGTTGCAACAACCTCAAAAAATTGTTTTGTGTGCATAATTCAAATGTACTTGTCCCTACCAGCGAAGGTGGAAAAAGAGAAGCTTTGCATGTCAACATTCTAATGCCAAACTCATCCTTCAATCTTATCTCCAATAGCTCAGTGAGATGTGGTTGAACATATATAGACTTATATAAGGGACTTCATATGCAAGTGAGCCTTTACTCATATAACATCTTTTTTCTTTTTCTTTTTTCATAATTACGTGACTCTGCCCAAATTAACATCATCAATCATGAGAAAAGATTAGTGGTTGTGACTCTTATGCATTTTTGCAACTTTGGTTGTACCACACAATTGTTGCAATTCTGATTGTAACACATAGTTGTTTCAACTCCAGCTATAGCATGTTGCAATTTCGGTTGTAACGCATAGTTGTTGCAATTCCGCTTGCAGCAGAGTTGTCGCAACTCTGTTTGTAGCACACAAGCATTGCAATTCTAGTTGTAGCGCACAACTGCTACAACTCCGAATGTAACACACAAGTGCTGCAATTCTGACCATGACACAAAATTGCTACATCTTTGGTTGTAACTCATAAGTAAGCTGCAATTCCAGTTGTAGCACAATTACTACAAATTTGGTTGTAACACACAAGTGTTGCGATTATGGCTATAACACAAAGTTGCTACCATTAGAGAACCTTTGAGGTCTAAAATGGGTCTCCTAAGAAAAATGTACAACCAAAATAAACTTTATAAGAACCAATAGGATTCAAGATGATGTTGTCAACCATGGGAGATGAGTCACCATTTTTGGGGTAAAAAAGTAAAAATATTGAAAAATAATAAAATAATAAAACTTTTTTTCAACTTGTATTTTCAACTTATCTCCCTAAGTTTTTACTCAAATTTCGAGCGAGAGTACTTGTTGGATGTAAAATTTAATTCTTCATCTAAGGAGTACCCACGTTGCATACTTTCGATGGACCTTGCAAAAGGAAAAATGAGAAATACATGAAAAAATATTATTGCAATCACGTTTTTCATGTACTTATCATTTGTTGTGTAGCAGGGTCCATTGAAAGTATGCAACATAGGTACTCCTTAGATTATGAATCAAATTATGCATCCAACGAGTGTTCCCGCTCGAAATTTGAGTAAACCCATAGGGAGATAAGTTGAAAATACGAGTTGAAAAAATAGTTTTTTCTTTTTTTCCCTCTAAAATTTGATGATGTAATCAAATCTTACTTTATTGTTTCCCCTATTATTTTATAATTTCCTTAGGAGGCTCATTTTAGACCTCAAAATTCTCCTAATGAACTCTGACTATTGCACACAAGTGCTACAATTCCAGTTGTAGCACGTAGTTGCTACAACTCTGGCTATATCATACAAGTTCTACACTTATTGTAGCACACAGTTGCTACAACTCTGGATGTATCACATAAGTGCTACAATACCAATTGTCACACATAGTTGCTGTAACACTGGTTGTAACATGCAAGTGTTGCAATTCCAGTTGTAAAACTTAGTTGTTGCAATTCTAGTCGTATCACACAAGTGTTGCAATTTTGGTTGTAACACATAGTTGTTGCAACACTGAGTGTAACACATTAGTGCTACACTTTTGGCTATAGCACACTGTGGTTGCAACTTTGGTTGTACAATTAGCACAATTTTCTCGTGATGGAAGATCATGGATGCAAGTGGGTAATGATTCACCTCTTGCAATCTTGTTTAGTTTATTCAAAGAGCTATGATTATCAATTAACTAAGAATAATCACACAAGCCCTCATAACTATACAAGAAGTGTTGTGGTCCATCTAAGAGAGAATAAACATACAATTTCCCTTGTCAATTATGAATATAATGTTAAACACCATTGTCCATTCATTCATTAAAAATCATAGACACACAAGATCTCATACTGGTCATAAGCATAACATTAAACATCACAATCCACGAATCAAATATGAAATTGTAATATACTTATATACATGTCTTAAAATGGCTATGAGTTGAAGGAGGGACTTTTACTCTCCACCCAAATATAAGCCAACTACACTGCAACTTTCTTGCAGCTGATTGATGTCTGAGGAGATGTTTGCTTAGGGAATTCACACTGAAGGCTTGGTCAAACACTCAAGAGATGGATTACATTGTCTAGGTGGTTTATCAACTACTTATCCGAATGAAAAATGACCTGCACCCACGGTATTCATCCACCCATGGTATTTATTCGCCCGTGGTATTGTAAGTGACATTTATCCATGATATTCATTCACCCATGGTATTCATCCACACATGGAATTTACCCATGGTATTGTAAGTGGTATCTACCATGGCATTGACCCATGGTATCCACCTATGGTATCTACCCATGGTATTGTAACTCAAAAAAATACTATAAATAACAAGCCTCACTTTGTAAAAGGACAGATTGTCCACTACAATGTAGCTTCTACAGTTATTCTCTATTTTAATAAAACAAGTTTCTTTGTGGTTTTATTTGCTGTGTGTTCTCTTTTTTTTTCTGGCATTCTAATTTTGTAGATCTTGTTAGATCCGTTTCAATTTTTTAGATCTTAGGGGCCTCCCTCCAAGACTCGGATCAGTGGAATCGGAGCAGGTTACGAAACCATGGGAATGAGAGTTTGAATCATATTTCAGTTTCAATGTTTTGCAGCAATCTTCAGCAGAATCCATGAATTTTTTGGCCGGCGAGTTTTCAAATCATATATGAAACTTTTGGTCAAAAAATTACAAAAAAAGACCAGATTTGGATTCCTTGCAAAAAAATACCCAAATTCAAAAAAAAAAATCGGCCAAATTGGAGTTCGAATGAGAGAGATATCGCTAATTCAAAATCAGCGATGTTGCAGAAATTTTTCTGACGACGATTTGTGGATGATGGCTCTCCTGTCATTTTTTGCTGTTTTCAGTGAAAATTTTCAGAGAAATGGTTACAGATCTGAGTTCCCCTTGAAAAATCACTCGATTTCAAAAAAAAATCGATCGAATCAGAGTCCGGACGAGGGAATTATTGCTAATTTTAAATCAACTACTTTTTCAGAAATTTTGTGACGACAGGACCATTCCAGCTCGAATCTGCATGTCTAGAGTCTCCAGATAGTGATTTCAAACACATGGGAAGATGTAGAATGATCATTATATATCCAAAAAATAGGTTTTAATAAATATTATGAGTTAAAATGACTGAGTTATGCCCATTTTAAATCTGGAGCAGCATTCAGAGTGGATTCCTTTTGGAGACGTGCCCTCCCACCCCACTTTAGTAGACCCCTGCTTCACATTCATCAGTTTTAGCATAACAACGTTCGGCTTGGGTTATTTAGAGATGTACCCTCCCACCCCAAGCTATGTAGGCACCTGCTACTTCATCAATAATCAACATCACGGTTATGGGTCAACCGCACAAAATCCTTCTCATCGAAGTCCATTTGCTAGGTCGCACATTGTTAGTATCACAGTTGGTCACAAGCATTACAGGGTATCTCTATCCTCGGATCTTTGTTTGTCATGGTTATGGGTCATCCACAAACCCACACTTTATCGAAGTCCATTTGCTAGGCCGCACATTGTCAGTATCACAGTTGGTCACAAGCGTTACATGGTATCTCTATCATCGGATCTTCGTCCATCACGGATATGGGTTAACCACACAAAACCCTTCTCTTCAGTGGATCTTTATATTCAACAAGGACCTCTTAGGAGGGAACTTTATGCAATGGAGACCATTGCTTCTTAAGGAGGGAGGAATGATCCGAATGAAAAATGGTCTGCACCCATGGTATTCATCCACACATGGAATTTACTCATGGTATTGTAAGTAGTTAGTGCCCATGGCATTGACCCATGGTATCCACCTATGGTATCTACCCATGGTATTGTAATTCAAAAAAAGGTTATAAATAACAAACCTCACTTTGTAAAAGGACAGATTGTCCACCACAATATAGCTTCTACAGTTATTCTTTGTTTTAATAAAACAAATTTCTTTGTGGTTTTATTTGTTTTGTGTTCCCTCTTTTTTTTGGCATTCTAATTTTGTAGATCTTGTCAGATCCATTTCAATTTTTTAGATCTTGGGGGCCTCCCTCAAAGATCTAGATCAACTACCCTCTACCAGTAAGCACCACAATGACCCCCTCTTCCTCTGAGTTCATTCACAAGGATTCACTTAATGTCTAGACGGGGTATTTCTCAATCCAAGAGTTGGAATCCACTGTCCAGGTTGTTTATCAGTTGAAAAACAAGCACCATGTGATTCATCCATCCACTAAGCCTCCCACTAACCACACAAGATTAGACAACATAATCCAATGGCCTCAAACATATTTCACAGGGAATATTAGCAAAAATTCACAAGTATGTAACTCAAGGTCAAGTCTTTAGGGTTATGGTATGTCACTTGATTGCATAAGATTTGTATGCAAACTCATATGCTTCACTACCTTCTGCTACCATTGCTCAACGACGTCCATGCATTCCCACTGTCAGTTGAGCTCTCGCTCGGGAAAAGGAGACTCATTGATCACCAACCAGAAAAAACCAACTCCCTCAAAATACCCATCACTATTCTCTTTTTCTATGAGCATATATATATATTATCTCGAGCGTCCCTTAATTCATTTGAAAGAGCGTAGACTTGGCTCTTCAGTGCGTTTGAGAGGGTGACAACTTGGATCTTCTATCTGCTAGGGGAAATGGGAACTTCCTTGTGCTTCTCCACCACCCCAAATCCAATCTAATAAATGAATGTCAACAAGTCTGCTCCTTCCCAATCGAATCACATAAACAATCTATCAGGAAGTGGATTCCTCAGTTTGCAAGTTACATAAACATTTAACTATAGGTTAGGTTTGTGTCCTTTCAAGGCACACAAGCTCCCTTAGAAAATTGGATTCATAAGGTCATCCCTTCTTCAATTGTCAGTCAACAAAGATCAAAACTTAAATGTTTAAATGTTGTATCAGCCAGTTGTGGTTTCCAAGATGGCATTATAGTCATAATTTAAATTACAAAAATAAGGATAAAAGCGAGAGCTATTAAAAACCCCACCCCCTTAAAAGAACATCGTCCTCAATGTTCTATAAACCAAAAACAAAAACTAAGCTTTATAATTAACAATTCTTACATCATTCTATTTATTAAACAAAAATGGGTAGAGTTCCTCATTTGGTCTGCAAATTCTCAGGTTGCTTCATCAGTTCCAAAGTGCTTCAGTTACACCTTGACCTGCTCTATTACTTGATTTCAGAGTGTGGTTCGTCTTTGTTCCAAGATGCAGAGTGGTTTGGGTTGGAATTCTCCCTTAGATTCTACCTGTATCATAGACCAAACAATCCCATGATTAGTAACACGTACATAACTTTTAAGGAAATAAATATGAAATACATCATGTTCTTTCGTTGTGGGTGGCAAGGTCAGTTTATAAGCTACATGTCCCACTCTCTCCAAAATTTGAAATGGTCTACAAAATCTGGGTGCTAACTTAGCACAAGACCCCACTTTTAGTGAGCTCTTTCTTGGTTTGATGTGGAGATACACATACTCTCCCACTTGAAATTCTTTATGCATTCGTTGTTGTTCTGCATAAGCCTTTTTCTTATCTTGGACTACTTTCAACTTCTTCTTGATATTAATCACTTTTTGCCCTATTTCTCTCAACATGTCAGGTCCAAGTGCCGCTCTATTCTCTGGGTCATCCCAACTAATGGGAGTATGGCATTTTCTACCATATAGTGCCTTAAAAGGACTCAAATTTAGTGACTCTTGGTACCTATTGTTGTATGAAAATTCAATTAATGGTATGCATTCTTCCCACCTCTTCGGTTGATGCATGACATATATCCTCAATACGTCTTCTAAAATTATGTTTACCTTTTTAGTTTGACCCCCTATTTGAAGGTGAACTATCAAACAAGAATTGTAAACTCAAAATGAGAACTATAGCACAAACCACAAAAAAAACATGAAAAACAACCCGAAAACAAAAAATGTTAATGTTGGAATACTTTTTTTTGTCCGGAATTAATTTTCAATATTTTTAAAAAATGGCAACAAAGGGCAATAAAAACCATTTTCTTGTGCAAAAATTACCCTAAAAATAAAAAGTGTTGA
Organism: Pinus albicaulis; assembly: GCA_034641835.2. Taxonomy (NCBI): domain Eukaryota; kingdom Viridiplantae; phylum Streptophyta; class Pinopsida; order Pinales; family Pinaceae; genus Pinus; species Pinus albicaulis. Next base: position 496,107,482 of record CM076579.1, on the reverse strand, counting down.
TGCTGGAATAATATTTTTTTTTGAGGTAAATTTTCAACTTTTTTTAGCAACGACGTTAAGGATAAAATATCATGACTCCGGAAAACCTTATAATTCCAACGATTTTCAGGTATGACATTTAAGATAAAATATCACGTCTCTAAATAGCTTTAAAATTCCAACATTTTTCATACATGATGTTAAAGATAAAATATCATGACTTAGAGAAACCATAGCTTTAAAGATAAAATATTATGATTCACAAAAACCTTAAAATTTTGACAAATTTTCAACAATGGAATTAAAACCAAAGAACATAACTACAAACAATCTTAAGTTTTTAACATATGTCAACCATTATGAAAAAAGATTGACTAAGTTTTTTTTAAATGAACACTTGAATGAAAGAGTCATTATACCAAAAGTAATTTTTATTTTTATATATTAAAAGTATAACGACTTTAAAATCTTAGCCTAAGACAACTTGACACATTCCAACCAAACTTTAAAAATCAACCATCAAATTGACACACAATATAGGTGAACTTGACCCATTGTAATGAAAACTTAAAGACCAACCATGAAATTGACACATTGTGGGGGTGGACTCGATCCATTATAACAAAAACTTTAAAATCAACTATTAAATTGACACATAATAGGACCGATTTGTTAATCAAGGATCGACACGTACCCTGCAAGAAAAAAAAATAATAAAGAAATATATAAAGAAATAAAAATGAAAAATACAAAAGAAAATAAAAATTAAAACATTAAAAAAATAAAAATAAAAACAAAAACAAAAAAAAACATGCAAAAAGTTTAAAAAATTATATATATATATATATATATATATATATATATATATATATATATATATATATATAATTTTAAGGTCACGACCAAGCTAGCCACCAATTAGTGTGTGAGACCCCTTGTTTGTGAAACAATGGACCCACCTCGACGCAACGATTTGACTGTTAAGTCTACGAAGGCATACATACTTTACCCCCTATGGTTTTGAACATGTGACCTCTTAAGATGAAACACATGTTCAACCATTAAGCCCACTCAAGCTGTATATATATATATATATATATATATATATATATTGTTTGTCAAGTTGACTGTGATCTTCCTGACTTGCCCTGGGGCTTGAGAAACCGCGACCGAGGGGCATCTAATCAATCTAAGTCACTTGGGGATCGCACCCAGCCTCGACCACACTAGCCCTAAGATGACTTGATTTTTTTGCATGTCTCCTCCCTCTAGCACAGGGCACAACCACCCCTCGTGAGGTTTGATTCTAGGTCACCTTGCTAACGAAGTTCATCTTCAACCGATTGTGCCAGTGAGACTTGACAAATAAAATTATATATTAAAAAATAAAAAATTTTAAAAAATAGCAAAAAACAAAAAAAACTACTTTACGTTTTATCACTTACAATTAATAAAAATTAATAATTTAAAATTTTTATTAAACTTAATAATTATTATTATTAAATATGATATTATAAAAATTTTAAAATTTTAATTTTTTTTAAATAAACTTTAGGTTTATCACTCACAATATAATTTATTAATAATTATTAATATTATTAGTTAATTATAGCATATATTTTATTATATTTATTAAAAATGATTATAACAATATAATAAAACTTAGTAAAATATTAGTTAGTTTGTCGGTTCTTCCTCTACTCTTCTTTCACTATATATAAACCTTGTCCTCTGTGTCTTTCTTTCACTTTTCATTTATCATCTTGCCCTGAAAATGGATCCTCGTTGGGATTTGAAACGTCGACCATTGTTTGATCACATTGTGGATAATCCAGAAATTTCTTTATTAAACAATAATTACAGAAGCTTGAAAACCATAATAAATTAAATATTTTAAAGATAAATAAAAATACAAGAAAATATTTATAAAAAACACATAATTTAAAAATAAAAATAAAAGCAGAAGATTAACCCAAAAAATAAAAAATAATATTAAATAATTAAAAAAAAACATATATATATATATATATATATATATATATATATATATATATATATATATTAAAACAAATTAAAATTAAAATAAAACACATTAAAATGATAAAAAAAAATATTTGAAAACATCACAACTAAAAAAACAAAAAGACATGGCCCCGCCCTGCCCAACCTCGTGGCCCATGGGCTCTGGGCTTGGCAATCTGATTCTCAAAATCGGATTGACAAGCCTAGGATTGTTGGGCCACAGGGCAGGGTGGGTGTGGGAGCTGCATGCAACTCCCCTCCTGCCCAACCTCGTGGACAAATGGGCCCTGGGTGAGGCAATGCCATCAACCAAGCACCACCTAGGGTCTATGGGGCCACAAGTTTAGGCAGGGGGAGCTGCACCTAGCTCCCCCTACCCAGGACCCATGGGGCTGTGTTTTTTTTTTTTTAATTAAATGTGTGTATTTTTTTTTTCAAATTAATCTTTTTTATTTAAAAAATTGTTTTAATGTGTTTTTTTAATGTTGTTATTATTTTTAATGTTTTTGTTTTTCAATGTTTTTGTTTTTTATTGTATTTTTTATTTTTTTTATTTTCTAAGATTTTTTTTTTAATTGTATGTTTTTTTTAAACATTTTTTTTTTTTTTTTTTTTTTCAAATTTTATCTGAATCATTTTTTTTGGAAAAAAAAAACTTTAAATGTCATCATTTTTTGATATAAAATTCATAAAAAAATCATATAATTTGTTATTTTTCAAACTTTTTTTATTCAATTTTTTTTATAAAAAGAAATTATTTAACATGTCATTTTAGAAAAGTCCCGAAATACGTATTTTTTCAATTATATCTATATGAAAAATGTATATTTTTTGTTGAGTGTTTAAAATTATTATTTTTGAGGGACAATTATTTTATATGTATTGAAATATTAATTGACAACATATAAATATATAAAAATTCCTAACTTCAATTTTTTTATTTTTTTTTCTAAGTAAAACTAATTATATTATATCATCAACCATAAGTTACATTAGTCGAAAGACTACTATAAAAAACTAGACTACCCCTAGAGGGGAAACCAACCCTGATGATCCAAGGAAAACGAGCTTCCCTTAGCGAGAAACCAGCCTTAAAACTATGCAAAATGAAACAGAAAGAACTAACAGAGGTAACATAAAAACCACCATACTGCAAAAACCGAAGAGAGAATGCTATGGAGAACCTTCATGCTTGTCGCTGGAGGGAGACGCCTCTTCGAGAATGCGACAGATGTAGCCGTAGTCCAGAGAATCGAGCCCAAGTTCAGAGTTCTCATGCAGTGCGCGAGGAGATGCTGGAAGCCCGAGGCGCTCTACTGGAGTGTCTTGAATGGCTTCTTCCTGTAGAGTGGCTGGAATGTCCAGGGAGGCATTCAAGTTGAAGTCGTCATTCCACAAGGAAGAGCCCGAATGACGCAGTCCCGGAAGACACTTATCTTCTACAGGCTCGATATCATTATATTCATAATTGGAGCTGGAGGCAAGCTGCACGGGGAGAGCTTTAAGCTTTCGAGGGAGGAAGGTTGGCTCTGCGAGGATGGTGGACTTACGGCCCCGCTTTTTACAGCGGGAGGAGGAGAGAGGAGCGAAGGGGTCGGGGAGCAGCAAGGGAGGTGAGGCAGTCACAAAGTCAGGGGGCGGCAAGTCCATCATGGCCCAGTCCACGGGGAGATTCAAGTCCTAGGGGAAGGTATTGGACAGAGGAGGACGCGAAGGGAGACCCCTCCCCCCAGCTTGCCTACAGCGTTGCCGGTGACGATGAGGCATCGAGGCCGACTTGGGAGAGAAACCAGACAGCTGAGGAACCATTGTCGAGGCAAGAGCCCAGACGCCTCTCGCCTGAGCAGGGGAGGGCCGAAGCCAGAAAACCAGAGGGAGAGCGACCAAAGCGGGCGAGAGAGCCAGAGAAATAGTGGGAGTGCCAAACAACATGTTGCAGATGAGAGTTATTCTGAGACTCGCCGAGTACGTCGCATGGAGGGTGGCGCATGGGGCTTTAAAGCCCAGTCCACGCGAAAATTTAAGGCGATGGGCGTCCCAAGGCCGAGGCACATGGGCGCGTCGTGTGATGATCCACATGGCAGCCCCATGTAGCCCTGCTGAGCTATCTAGCACCCACATCTGGGGTCCTAACTTCAAAATATTAATATTATTATTTTTTAAAATTTTGTAAAAAAATATATATTATTATAGAAAAACATTGCAATGAAAAACAAAAAACACATGTTTGTAAAACCCTTAAAAAATAAACATATTAGGACGAAAAACAAGAGGAATAAGACAACTTGAAAATGTTTTAATAATCAACATTTAAAAAAAAAATTGTGCATACTTAGCACATAAGAAAATTTCAAGTGTTGAAAATATGCCTTAAAAAAGGTTGATGTTTTTCAAGAGCTAAATGAAAATCACCAACATTTAAAAAAATTATCCACACTTAATATATTAGAAATTTAAAGTATAAAAAATAAGCTCTCTAAAAAAGTGGTTGATGATGCGTCAAAATTTTTCAAAATCAACATGAAAATCACTAACATTTAAAAAAAAAAAAATCATAATTGATACATATGAAAATTTAATGTGAAAAAAATATGCTAAAAAGAAAAGGCGTATTCTAAATCAACACTTTCAAAATCAAAGGATTTTTTGCTACATCAAAAAAACAGGTACTCAGACCAGTTCCCATTTGATAGTTTACATTGTTTAACAATATTTTCCAAAAAATTGAAGTGAATTTGGCATCCCGATATGAAATGATCTTCTTGGGTATGTCATGCAACCTGAATATTTCTTTTATAAAAATCTAGGCTATGTCAATGGTTTTGTGGGTGGTAGCTATAAAGTGAGTTTCCTTGCACAATTTGTTCACCGCCACTTTAATGACATCATGTTGTTTGGATGTCTTCCGAAATCCCATGATGAAGTCCACAGATATGACTTCCCATTTCCACTCATGTATTGGAATCGCTAGATGTTTGATTCTACTTTGACTGTTGGCATTCCAGATACCTAGAAATATATTCAACTATTTCCTTCTTCATTCCACACGAATAATATAATTTCTTTATAACAATTATCCTTTTCTGGTAACCATGATGACCTAAATAAGTTCTTTTGTGGAAATCATCCATTATGAGCTTCTTTAAGTTGGTCACACAGGGTACATACCATCTATCTTTGAACAACAAAATACCATCATTAGTGAACTTGTATTCTTCCTTATTTTCCCCTCTTATTCCTATTGTAAGCATTCCTTCATATACTGGAAATGCTCATCATGTAATAATGCCTCTTTAATTATTTATTTGGTGTCAATTTCATAAGTACTCATGGCTACCAAGTGAGTTACTTGTAGACTTCTACTAACTGCATCTGCTACTTGTTTTTCCTTTCCCTTACATTGATTTTGAAATCAAATTCACTAATCAAAGCCAACCATTTGGATTTTCTAGCATTTAACTTAGACAAATCAAACAAATATCTCAGTCCTCCTTAATCTTACATCAACACAAATCTTTTCCCAAGAAAGTAGTGGTTCTACATCTTCAGTGTTCATTCACAATTGTTGCTAGCTCCAAGTCATGAGTAACATAATTCCTCTCATACTCATTTAGTTTTCTTGATTCATAGAAAATTATATGTCCTTGCATTAGGACTCCACCTAGTCTATCCTTGCAGGCATCTGTGCAAACTAGGAAATCCTTCTTAGGGTCTGTGATTCTCAGAATAGGTGCTTGTGTGAGAAATTACTTTAGTTTCTCAAAGCTAACTATGCACTCCCATTTCCTTTGAAATTTGACTCATTTCTTTTAAAAAGTTGTGATTGGATTCCCAATCTTTGAAAAATCTTGAATGAATCATCGGTAATATTCAACCAATCCCATGAAGGATTTGATGTTTGTAACATTTCGGTAAGTGGGCCACTCCATCATGGCATTAATATTTTCAAGATCCATAGCTACTCCTTCCTTTGAGATGACATGTCCCAAATATTGTACCTTTTCTTGGAAGAAATCACATTTTCTAAGTTTGGCATACAATTTGTGTTCCTGTATCAATTGCAAGACCGCTTTCAGGTGCTCTTCATGTTTTTCTCTAGTTTTTGAGTAAACCAAAATATCGTCAACAAAAACTAGTAAGAACTTGTCTAGATACTAGCCAAGGACATTTATCATCGCCACATGGATTTGTTTGGGGCATCTGTGAGCCCAAATGGTACCACCACAAACTCATAGTGCCCATATCTCATCCTAAAATTTTTATTGTGAATGTCTTCATCCTTAAGTTTGACTTGATGATAGAAAAATCACGGATCTATCTTGGAAAACATTGTTGCTCCTCTCGACTGATCAAATAGATCATTAATTTCGGGAAGTGGGTATTTATTCTTCAGTGTAGCCTCATTTAACTACTAGTAATCGATGCACAGTTGTAGCGCATCATCTTTTTTTTTTACAAATAGCACCGGGGCTCCCTAAGGTGATACACTAGGCCTGATGTATAATTTATCCATCATTTCTTTCAATTGTAGTTTTAATTCTACCAATTTTGGTGTGTTCATGTGATATGAACCTTTAAAGACTAATATAGAACTAGGAATCAATTCAATGAAGAAATCAATTTCCCTCCTTGGTGGAAATCCTATCATTGTAGTAATTAATTGTAGATTCAATACTGCTCATGTAATGTTCTAAAACATAAGAATCAAATCTACTCTACTCATATGCGGAAATAAATTCACGATTGAGAAGTTATATCAAAACCATGCATCAAAATTTAACATACATACACTAGGATATATCTAGGGGAAAACAACTGCCCAAAACCTCTTCCTATATGTATTGCATTAATCAGAAAATAGAGAAGAAATACAATGCTTGCTCAAGCTTGAGCAACCTATGCACAAGTATAATCTATCTCACTGCCTCACATATTGACTCTAGCCAATACTTAGCCGATTTTCCTACCTACCAAGATCCTATTCCTTGGGAATTAGCCCCTATTATTTAGGGAAATTCCTCATCCATAATTGTGCAATCCCTATAGGCCCTTCTCTGACTGCATGCACCACCTGTACAACTTGGATAACTATACAACTGATAGTACACTATCTTTGAACTCCAATCTCAAATGGGTAACTTGAATTTCATGCATGCATGAGTTAATTATTAGCTAATTGATCAGTTAACTGGTTGAAAATTGCAGTTGCACCCCACTACTATACCTCCTACTAGTTCCTCCAACAGTTGGAACTAGTTTAAATGACCTTAACTCAATTTAACTAAATTAAATAGTTAAAACTGAAATTAAACTCAAGCTAGGCTCCTAAAATTTAGGAATCACTTTACACAACTCAAATTAAGCCCTCAAATCAAATTAACTAAGCTAATTGAGTGATAACAACTTAGTTAACTCATTCAAGTTGTCTTCTGATGTGGAATTTTGATTTTCTCCTAATTTAATTCAAGGGAAAATTAAATCAGGATTTTCTTGTTGCCATTTTCAAACACTCCCTTTCAGCAAAAAATGGATTATCAGATACCTCAATCCTGGCTCTATGGAACTCGAATTTTCCTCTTGACAAAGCCTTTGTCAAAATATTTGCATATTGTTCCTCTATAGGAATGTATTCCAACAACATGATCCGCCTCTGCACACAATATCATAGATGGTGATACTGAATGTCGATATGCTTGGATCGATCATGAAAAACTAGATTTTCAAAGAGTTTGATACAACTATGATTGTCACAATAAATCACAATGGGATCCATCATCTGACCAATTGACCCAACAAGAATCTTCCTCATCCATATAGCTTCATAGGTTGCTTGACTGGAAGCCATGTACTCTACTTTTGCTGAACTGAGTGCGGTGGATCTTTGCTTCCTACTGTACCAATAAACTGTTGTTGACCTAATACTGAAGACTCCTCCTGAAGTGCTCTTTTGACCTAATGGAATACTCACCCAATCTCCATCTGTGAATCCTTGCAACTTCACTCCATCTATCCACTTGTACCAAATATCATACTAAGTAGTGCCTCTGAGGTATATCAACACATGTTTGGATGCCTTCCAATACATTTTGGTTGTCTTAACCATTTCTTGACTAAGATGGTTAACTTCTTAACACATGTCTGGTAGTGTGTTCACCAAATACATGAGTGAACCCACAAGCTACTTGTAAATAGTATCCACCACTTCCTCACCTGAAGTGGCATTCGCTTTACTCCAACTATCTGTTGTAGGAGTGTCAATGGGTTTGCTACTCTCCATGCATAACTTCTTATGTATCACGTTGGCATACTTTCCCTGAGAGGAAAACAATTCCCCATCTCCTTGCCATACTTCCAAACCGAGGAAATAATGCATGAGTCTCATGTCCTTCATCTTGAATTCTCTTGCAAGATCCTCTTTGCAATATTTGATAAAATTTTCATCACCGATTAAAATCAAATCATCGACATATAATATTGTAATTAACAATTTACCTTCAACAAAAATATGGTAAAGGTTTGCATCTACTTCACTTTTGGTGAATCCCAACCTGGTGAAATAGTTTTCGATCTTGGTGCACTAAGCACGGGGTGCTTCTTTCAATCCATACAACTCTCGCTTGAGTATTCACACATGTGACTCTTTGTTGAAGGACTCAAATCCTTTCGGATGTTCAATGTACACCTCCTCCTTAATCACTCCATTGAGGAATGTTTTCTTCACATCCATCTAATGGATCTTCAATCCCTTCTGCACTGTAAGTGTTATAATTGATATGATAGAAGAGTACCTTGCTACTGGAGCAAAGTTCTCCTCTTAATAAATTCCCTCCACCCAAGAGAACCCCTTGGCCACAAATCCGACCTTGTGTTTCTCGATGCTTTCGTCTGCTGCTTGCTTCACCTTGTAGATCCACCTCAAACCTACTACCAACTTGTTCTCTGGTCTTGGGACTACTTCCCAAATATTGTTTCTGACTCTGGAATCATATTCTTCTACCATGGCATCAACCCATACTGGTTGTTGCACTACTTCCTTGAATGATGATGGTTTGTCTCAATTAGCTCACTCATCATAGCCATGTACCCAGTGTACTGATTCAGTGACCTCCTATGCCTGTGTTGTGATGTGGGTGCTCCCACATTTTCTCTAGAATCATGCAATAATATGTCAACTTCCTTGGTGTGCTTCCTTCCTTCTTTGGATGTCTTTTAATGAGTGGGTGCCTCCACTCTCTACTCCTCTGCTTGTGGTTACTGCACAACATCCCGAGGTTCTTCCTTTGGAGCTAAAATCTCCTCTTCTGCATGCAGCTGAAGCTCCCTCTCAAGGGAACATCTCATGTCACCTTCTCTTCATCTAACTTCATGTATCTGCGAAAAAATTTCATCCTATGAGATGGTAGGTACACACGATAATTGTGAGGTGTATTAGTTTATCCCACAAATATGCCCAACTCAATTATCGACTCCAGATTTTTCCTTGCATAATTGGAAACATGACAGCAAATAGATGAACCAAAGATCTTGAAGTGTGACACATCTGGTTTCTTACCTGAAAAAGCTTCTTCTGGTGTACTCATCCTAAGAATCCGATGAGAACTCATGTTCTGCACATATACCATTGTGCTACATGCTTTAGTTGACAAGTGCAACGGTAGGAAATGATCATGCAAGATCGTCCGTGCAACTCCCACAACACTTATGTTCTTCCTCTCAGCCACCCCATTATGTTGTGGGTTATGGGGTGCTATTAACTCCCATCTAATGCCTTCCTTTTCATAGAATTTCTTAAACTAATTTGACACATATTTTCCACCATTATTGCTCCCGAGAGCCTTCACTTTCCTGCCAGTTTATTTCTCAACAAGTGCTTTAAATTCACAAAATTTGGAGAATGTTTCGTCTTTATTTTGCATGAAGAAAATACAACACTTACGTGAGAAATCATCTACAAATATAACATAATACCTATGCTTGGCCATGGAGGCTGTCAAGAAAGGTCCACACACATCTGAGTGAAATATTTTGAGGACTTCTTGCGCTCTACTATCCTTATCATGAAAGGTGGATTTGGTGTACTTCCCTAATGTACACCCTTTGCATGTATCTCATTGCTCTAGTGCACCCTTGGGAAGTCCTGTAGAAATTTGATCTTCAAATCTCCATGGTGAAAATGGCCAAGTATCCTATGCCATAATTCACTGATGTACCGACTTTGCACCTTCTCTACTTTCGTGCTCAAAGAAGCACAGTCATCTACATCCAATTTGTAGAGGTTTTTCACCCAAATCTTGATCTTCTTCACTTGTCCCATGGCGATGTGTATAAGGAAATAATTTCCTTTTCTAAATATCACATTATAGCCACCATCTTTCAACAACAACTGAAACTAAATTCTTCTTTAGACCCAGAACACACATGACATCTTTTAATTTGAGAGGGGATTTAGGATCCCTATGAAAAGTAACTATACCAATACTAGTCGCGCTATACCTTCCATCATCTCCCATCTCAATGTGCATAATGAGGTCCTTCTCCTTTACATCACTGGAAAATTCTTTATTACCCGTCATATGGAATGAGGCTCCACTATCTAGATACCACACAATACCCATCATCGATGTTACCATGCATGCAATGAGGGTAAAATCCAACTTGAATTTTGAAGTTGTAACTTCACCTTCCGCTCTTCCTGAGGGATTCTTATCAACCTTCTTGTGTGGACACTTCGTGGAGTAGTGTCCCATCTCATGACAATGAAATGACTTAATTTTTGACAAGCCTTTCTTCTTGCTTTCCTGACCAAATTATGCTTTGGATTCAGATTTCTTCTTTTCCCTTTATTTGCTTTTCCATCCAAGGCACAGTACTCCTCATCCTCAACCTTGGATGAAGTCCCATCTATGTGTTTCTACTCTTGATCTCTTCCTGCATGAGATCGTACCATAACTGCTCCCCTCTTAGTAGTTTGTCTCTACCATAGACAAAATCTTGATAATTGTGTCAACTCTTGGGAAGACCCAATAGAGCTAGAGTTGTCAAATATTCTTCTAGAACAGTAACACCGACCCCACCAAGTTCATCATGACACTGTGTGAATTCTCTCATGTATTGCGGAATGTATTCAACCTTTTACATTTTGATACTCTGAAGCTTTTCCTTGAGTGCCAACTTCCTATGGTCACTAATTTTCTCAAAAAAATATGTCATTTTGTTCCACATCATGAATGGAGTTTCTTTTCCATGGATATTTGAGACAATATGATATAGAACTCTCTCTAATATGATCCTCCTCGCTTTAGCCACATCCTTCTTCCACTGTGAGAGATCGTGAGCATCAACTGCTAGGGGTTTTACTACATATGTCTTGATTTAATCTAGTAGCCCATTTTCAGCTAATACTTCCTCCATACGAATCTTCCATGCCACAAAATTGATGGTTCCTTCCAAATCATACGCGATCCTGAGTCCAGTGGAAGTCATCTTCTCAGTCCTGGAGAAAGCCTGCAACACTCATCTTGAAATTCGAACCTCCTGCAAAGACAACTTCAAATTATCTTCTCTATTGTGAATCTAGCTCTGTTACCATGTAGAAAATAATTGTAGATTCAATATTGCTCATGTAAATTTCTAAAACATAAGACTCAAATATACTCTACTCATCTGTGGAAAGTAATTCACGATTGAGAAGCTATATTAAAAGCATGCATCAACATTTAACACACATACATGAGGATATATCTAGGGAAGAAACTGCTCAAAACCTCTTCCTATATGTAATGCATTAATAAGAAAATAGAGAAGAAATACAATGTTGCTCAAGTATGAGCAACCTCTGCACAAGTATAATCTATCTCACTGCCTCACACACTGACTCTCGCTAGTACTTAGCCAATTTTCTTGCCTGCCAAGCTCATATTTCCTTGTGCTTTTTCCTTGGTAATTATCCCCTATTATTTAGTGAAATTCCTCATCCATATATAGCTGCAAAATCCATATAGGCCCTTCTTTGATTGCATACACCACCTGCACAACTTGGATAATTATGCAACTGATAGTACACTACCCTTGAACTCCAATCTCAACTTGGTAAATCAAATTTCATGCATGAATTAGTTAATCATTAGTTGATTGATTTGTTAACTAGTTGAACATTAAATTTGCACCTCATTTATAGACCTCCTACTAGTTCCTCCAACAGTTGGAACTGGTTTAACTGACCTTAACTCAATTTAACTGAATTAAATTGTTACAAAAGAAATAAACTCAACCTAGGCTCCTAAAATTTAGGAATCATTGTACACAACTCAAGACTTTAAGCCCTCGACTCGAAATAACTAAGCTAACTGAGTGATAACAACTCAATTAACTCTTTCAAGTTGTCTTGTGACGTGGAATTTCAATGTTCTCCTAATTTAATTCAAGGGAAAATTAAATCAGGATTTTCTTGCTACCATTTTTCAACAATCATCTCCTCAAGAAATACATCATTCTATTATTTTAGAATAGGGGTTCTTCAATCTTGGGATCGTTGTTCTTTGTAATGCTATTTACTTGGATCATAAACATGGCATTCCCTTTCCAACTGCAACGCTAAAATTTGTCTCATTAAGACATGATTTCTTATCCCTTGCAATACCTTTTCCTCACCTTCATCATTGAGGCATTCCAATGATTTCTCATAACAATCCACTTTGGTCCTATGGGATTCCATCCAGTCCATGCCAATTAAAATATCAAATGAACCAAATGGAAATATATTAAGTGCAACTATTATGGGAATGCCACTTATTTCTAGGTTGAACAACTCCACCATATCAGTCATCTTCCTTTTGAATCCTATGGTTGGCTGGACCAACCACGATTTGGCATGTGGTTTCTTCTGTAGGGAACATGTCTTTGCAATTTTGGGATTGACATAACTGAAATTAGAACTCGGATCAATTAAAATTGAAACGGGTCAGTTGGCAACCATACCTTCCATTTTGATTATTGAGGCTTAATGATATGCTTTTTTTTTGTCCAATGTTGCGTAAATATGAGGCATGCTTTGAGCCACACCATTTACTATTGTTTCCTCCTGGACATTGGACAACTTATTATTGTTATGTTGTTGGTGAGGGAAATATTTTAACATGTGATTCTCTCCACATCCCCAACACTGTAATGGATTTCTCTCGGGTTTCTCCGCCTCTTCTCTTGTTGGTTTGATAGGTCAATCTCTATTTGAAATAGGGAAGTTCCGCTAGAATTAACTTGGATTAGGTGCAATGAAATTAAAAAATTTCCCCATTTGCTTGTACCCTGAGGATTTTGGTCCTTTCCCTTTAAATTTGGTTATATATTTCTTCCTCTAATTGACTTGGAATTCAACCTTATGCTTAGAGTGACCATAGAAATACTTGGCCTTCCTGATGGTTTCCTCTAGTATCCTTGGTTCATCAAATTCAAGTATGTCTTGGTAGGATTGCAGCAACCCATAAGATATCTTTGAGTATTCACCTTCTTATTCTTAATGTAGGACACATAGCTCAACAGTTCCAAAAAACTGTTGGTGTAGGTCCAAGGTGAGTTGTCACATCTTATGCTGATGAAACTCTTTGTTTTTTTTATTTTGTTGCCATAGTACCTCTCATATAGGTACTTTTCCCAAAAATGTTTCTCAAATCTTGTTCAAGTCAAGTCATTTTCTCTAATGCCTTTGACATTTCTCAAATCTTCCCACCATGCCAATTTTTCCCTTCAAGTTGAAAATGGCTACCCTGGCCTTCATGTTCTCACAATAGTCATGGAATATGAAGTAGTTTTTGAAGCCCAAAATAAAATCTTCTTCTTCTTCATTCTTCTTAATTTCTCCATCAAAGGTAAGGCCTTTGCTTTCTAGAATTCTTCTAGATAGTTGGTCATGACTATTTGTTTCTCTTTCCATAGTATTGAGTGGATTTCCTCCTCTCACTATGTCTTCACTTGTTTGTTCGTACCTCTTCTTGGACTTTCTACCTTCTTCCTTATTGGTTTCCAATCCATGCTTTTGAACTTCATATGGTATTTTCTTGGATTTATGCTTCTCTAGATAACTAGCACCAAGTTAATATTGCTTGTGTCTTTGTAGATTTGACAAGCTTTGCAATATCACTCCATTCACCTCTCCCTTCCTATCTTGAGCTCTAAAAATATTTTCATTATCAACCTTGCAGCTCCACAGTTAAGCTCTAAAGCTTCCGAGGGTATCCATCCAATCAAGAGAATATTCTTTTGACATATTTCCAAATGAATCTTTTTTTGGTTAGGATGGTTTCTGTCCATGTTGTAATGTCCCATTCCGCTACTCATTCCTCTTTTTTGTTGTTGTAGATTATGTCTTATTAGGTACCGCCACACACACACAAATATAGGCTAATCAAGCACATACATATCAATCATAGCCTTGGCATGTCAACACCTAGCATGTTGATATAAAGGTGTCCACACATCCAAAACCCATGTCAGTTACATATTCCAGAAAACAAAAGGACATATAAGCTTTCCATCAAAGTCAGCAACCATATCAACCACTGGTTTAAATCAACATTAATATAACAATTAAATTTACTCATCCATATTAAATTAAAATCTATTCTATCTATGTGATCCCCTTCAAGTCTAGTTTTAAACCTTAGCTCTGATACCACTTTGTAACACTTACCACCCCCCTTATGTCATTTCAGGTCATGGGAGTGATACTCATTTAACCTGGTATCCAAGGTATATTATAAATATGGGGTTACGACAACCTCAAAATTTTGTTTTTTGTGCATTATTCAAAGGAACTTGACCCTACTATTCTAAGTTGGAGAAAGAGAAGCTTTACATGTCAACATTCTACATCGACTATGCCCAAATTAACTTCACCATATAGGAGCAAAGATTAGTGGTTTAAACTGCTCTGTGTTGCTACAATTCTTGTTGTAGCAAACAATTACTTCAATTCTGGTTGTAGCATACAATTGTCGCAACTCCAAATGTAGCACACAAGTGCTGCAATTCAAGTTGTAGCACACAATTACTGTAATTATCGATGTAGCACACAATTACTGCAACTATGGTTGTAGCACACAAGTGTTGCAATTTTGATTTTAGCACATAATTGCTACAAGTTTGACTGTAACACACAAGTGTTGCAATTATGGTTGTAGCACATAATTGCTACAACTCCAACTATAACACACAAGTGATGCAATTCCAACTATAACACACAGTCGTTGCAAATTTGGTTGTAACACACAAAATGCTGCAATTTGGATTGTAGGCATGCCAAAATTTAGGACTCATTGTACACAACTCAAGACTTTAAGCCCTCGACTCGAAATAACTAAGCTAACTGAGTGATAACAACTCAGTTAACTCTTTCAAGTTGTCTTGTGACGTGGAATTTCAATGTTCTCCTAATTTAATTCAAGGGAAAATTAAATCAGGATTTTCTTGCTGCCATTTTTCAACAATCATCTCCTCAAGAAATACATCATTCTATTATTTCAGAATAGGGGTTCTTCAATCTTGGGATCGTTGTTCTTTGTTAGGCTGTTTAATTGGATCATAAACACGGCATGCCCTTTCCAACTGCATTTCTTCAATTGCAACACTAAAATTTGTCTCATTAAGACATGGTTTCTTATCCCTTGCAATACCTTTTCCTCACCTTCATCGTTGAGGCATTCCAATGATTTCTCATAAAAATCCACTTTGGTCCTATGGGATTCCATCCATTCCATGCCAATTAAAATATCATATGAACCAAATGGAAATATATTAAGTGCGACTATTGTGGGCATGCCACTTATTTCTAGGTTGAACAACTCCACCATATCAGTCATCTTCCTTTTGAATCCTATGGTTGGCTGGACCAACCACGATTTGGCATGTGGTTTCTTCTGTAGGGAACATGTCTTTGCAATTTTGGGATTGACATAACTGAAATTAGAACTCAAATCAATTAAAATTGAAATGGGTCAGTTGGCAACCATACCTTCCATTCTGATCATTGAGGCTTAATGATATGCTTGTTTTTTGTCCAATGTTGCGTAAATATGAGGCATGCTTTGAGCCACGCCATTTACTATTGTTTCCTCTTGGACATTGGACAACTTATTATTTTATGTTGTTTGTGAGGGAAATATTTTATCATGTGATTCTCTCCACATCCCCAGCACTGTAATGGATTTCTCTAGGGTTTCTCTGCCTCTTCTCTTGTTGGTTTGATAGGTCAATATCTATTTGAAATAGGGAAGTTTCGCTAGAATTAACTTGGATTAGGTGCAATGAAATTAAAAAATTTCCCCATTTGCTTGTACCCTGAGGATTTTGGTCCTTTCCCTTTAAAGTTGGTTATATATTTCTTCCTCTAATTGACTTGAAATTCAACCTTATGCTTAGATTGACCATAGAAATACTTGGCCCTCCTGATGGTTTCCTCTAGTATCCTTGGTTCATCAAATTCAAGTATGTCTTGGTAGGATTGTAGTAACCCACTAAGGTATCTTTGAGTATTCACCTTCTTATTCTTAATGTAGGACACATAGCTCAATAGTTCCAAAAAACTGTTGGTGTAGGTCCAAGGTGAGTTGTCACATCTTATGCTCATGAAACTCTTTGTTTTTTTATTCTGTTGCCATAGTACCTCTCATATAGGTACTTTTCCCAAAAATGTTTCTCAAATCTTGTTCAAGTCAGGTCATTTTCTCTGATGCCTTTGACATTTCTCAAATCTTCCCACCATGCCAATTTTCCCTTCAAGTTGAAAATGGCTACCCTGGCCTTCATGTTCTCACAATAGTCATGGAATATGAAGTAGTTTTTTAAGCCCAAAATACAATCTTCTTCTTCTTCATTCTTCTTAATTTCTCCATCAAAGGTAAGGCCTTTGCTTTCTAGAATTCTTCTAGATAGTTGGTCATGACTATTTGTTTCTCTTTCCATAGTATTGAGTCGATTTGCTCCTCTCACTATGTCTTCACTTGTCTGTTCGTACATCTTCTTGGACTTTCTACCTTCTTCCTTATTGGTTTCCAATCCATGCTTTTGAACTTCATATGGTATTTTATTGGATTTATGCTTCTCTAGATAACTAGCACCAAGTTAATATTGCTTGTGTCTTTGTAGATTTGACAAGCTTTGCAATATCACTCCATTCACCTCTCCTTTCCTATCTTTAGCTCTAAAAATATTTTCATTATCAACTTTGCAGCTCCTCAGTTAATCTCTAAAGCTTCCAAGGGTATCCATCTAATCAAGAGAATATTCTTTTGACATATTTACAACTGAATCTTGTTTTTGTTTAGGATGGGTTCTGCCCATGTTGTAATGTCCCATTCCGCTACTCATTCCTCTTTCTTTTTTTTAGATTATGTCTTATTAGGTATCGCCACACACACACAACTATAGGCTAATCAAGCACATACATATCAATCATAGCCTTGGCATGTCAACACCAAGCATGTTGATCTAAAGGTGTTCACACATCCAAAACCCATGTCAGTTACATATTCCAGAAAACAAAAGGACATATAAGCTTTCCATCAAAGTCAACAACCATATTAACCACTGGTTTAAATCAACATTCATATAACAATTAAATTTACTCATCCATATTAAATTAAAATCTATTCTATTTGTGTGATCCCCTTCAAGTCTAGTTTTAAACCTTAGCTTTGATACCACTTTGTAACACTTCCCACCCCCCTTATGTCATTTCAGGTCATGGGAGTGATACTCATTTAACCTGATATCCAAGGTATATTATAAATATTGGGTTACGACAACCTCAAAATTTTGTTTTCTGTGCATTATTCAAAGGAAATTGACCCTAATATTCTAAGTTGGAGAAAGAGAAGCTTTACATGTCAAGATTCTACATCGACTGTGCCCAAATTAATTTCACCATATAGGAGCAAAGATTAGTGGTTTCAACTCCTCTGTGCTGCTACAATTCTTGTTGTAGCAAACAATTACTTCAATTCTGGTTGTAGCATACAATTGTCACAACTCCAAATGTAGCACACAAGTGCTGCAATTCAAGTTGTAGCACACAATTACTGTAATTCTTAATGTAGCACACAATTACTGCAACTATGGTTGTAGCACACAAGTGTTGCAATTTTGATTGTAGCACATAATTGCTACAAGTTTGACTGTAACACACAAGTGTTGCAATTATGGTTGTAGCACATAATTGCTACAACTCCAACTATAACACACAAGTGATGCAATTCCAACTATAACACACAATCGCTGTAAATTTGGTTGTAACACACAAATGTTGCAATTTGGATTGTAGCACATAGTTGTTGCAACTTTGGTTGTATCACACAAGTGCCCCAATTCCAATTGTAGCACAAAATTGCTGCAATATTGATTGTAACATAGGAGTGTTGTAATTCCGGTTGTAGCACATAGTTGCTGCAATTTTGGTTGTATCACACAAGTGCTGCAATTCAGACTGTAGCACACAGTTGTTGCAACGCCAACTGTAGCACACAATTGTTGCAACACCAGCTATAACACATAAGTGCTACAATTACAGTTGTACAATTAGCATGATTTTCTCACGATGGAAGACGACGAAGGCAAGTGGGTAATGATTCACCTCTTGCAATATGGTTTAAATTTTTTAAAGAGCCATGATTATCAATTAGCTAAGCATAATCACACAAGTCCTCATAATTATAAAAGAATTGGTGTATTCCATCTAAGAGAGCATAAACATACAATTTATCATATCAATTATGATATAACGTTGAATAACATAGCCCATACATTTATTAAAAATCATTGACACAAAAGATCTCATACTAGTCCTAAGCATAACATTGAACATCAAGGTCCATGATTCAAATATGAATTGTAATATACTTATCCATGTGTCTTAAATTGATTGGAAACTGAATGAGGAAATTTTACTCTTCACCCAACCATAGGCCAACTACACCACAACTTTCTTGTAGGTGACCACCCTTAACCCAGATCTAATGTATGAGGAAATGCATCTTCAGGGTATTCACACCAAAGGCTTGGTCAAACATTCAAGAGATGGAGTCCACTTTCCAAGTGATTTATCAACTTCCCTCTAGCATTAAGCACCAAAATGACCCACTCTTCCTCTAAGTTCATTCACTGGGATTCACTCACGGTCTAGATGCGATATTTCTCAGTCTGGGAGTTGGAATCCACTATCTAAGTGTTTCATCAACTACACACCAAGCACCAAAATGATTCATCCTTTGAGCCTCTGATTGACCTCGCAGGATTTGAATAACATTTTTCAGTGGCCTTAAACACAATTCATAGGTAATATCACCAAAAATTCACAAGTATGAAACTCAAGGTCATTTTTTTAGGATATTGGTCAGTCACTTAATTGCACAGGCTCTGTATTCAAGATAAAATGCTTCATTACCTTTTGCTTCCACTGCTCAACTATGTCCATGCATTACCACCATTAGTTGAGCACTCTACGAGGAAAAGGAGACTCATTGATCACCAACTAGAAAATCCCAACTCCCCCAAAAAACCCACCGCTCTTCTCTTCTTCTATGCACATATAAATTGTATCCAACGTCCCTTTATGCATTTTAGAGAGCACATACGTGGCTCTTCAGTGCATTTGAGAGGTTTTGGACTTGTCTCATCCATTCGCTAGGGGAAATGGGTGCTGCCATGTGTTTTTCCACCACACCAAATCCAATCTCATAAATGGAAGTCAACAAGGTAGATCTTCCCGAATCGCATTACATAAAAAATATTTCATGCAATGACTTCCCCAATTTTTAATAGACTTCAAAATTTAAGTTTGGGCTAGGTTTGTGGCCTTTCAAGGTACACAAGCTCCCTCAGAACATTAGATCTGTAAGGTCATCCCTCCTTCAATCGGTAGTGAAAAAAACATTACAGTCATAATTTAAATTATGAAAACAGGGGTAAAAGCAATGATTGTCACAAACCATCATAGAATAGACACTAAAATTCAAGTGCCAATCCATCAAAAACTAGACAACCTGCATGTGTGCTACAACCACTATCAAATAGCCTCGATTCATGAGAAATTCCTCCATGCGTTTTCATTATAATGAGATGTAATTTCATCATATAATACAACCTCAACACGAAAATAGAACTAAGAATCCAATCACTCAACTTGTGTAGTTAATATGCACACCAAGGAGTGGGTTCCCCCCTCCACACATACAACACAATCTTGAAAAACCATGATGGAGAAGAGCACTCCATGAAAGCAAGTGCCTACATTGTATAACATCTCTAGAAGGCCACAATAGACACTTAAAACTCCTAGGTTTTCTTATCAACATGAATAATGTCACCAATCCTCATCCAATAGTTGAAAACCTATTTAGTACCATGCCAATTTATATATATGATGGTTCCTAGTTTTTTTGTAAAGCATTGTCATTAGGAGTTCAAAGAAAAACAACACATTGTAGAGAACATGATGGTAGTTCATCATAACAAGAGAACAAGGCAAGTTTTTTAAGTTGTATTAAAAAATTAGTATAGTTGATTTATCTATAGGTTCAAATTATTGATATGTATTGGTTAATATCTGCCATGCATAGTAAAAAATTGAAGAAAATTGATAAGTTGAATTACAATCTAAATGCAAAATACTTTAAACCTTTGTGGACATTTTGTAAAGAGAGAAATTACTAGGAGGGTCAGAAGGTAATGAACATGGAGTTTTTTTTCATTTTTTTACTAAAACTAAATTATTAACATTAATTACTAACATGTTTTAAACACTCAATTTAATTTTTTTTTTATTGTTCTGCAGGGAGAAATAGAAAAGGAAATGAATGCCATCCTAAGGAGATAAAAATTACAAAATATGTAAATGATGATGTGTTGGTCCTTAGTTTATCTGAAGTAATATTGGAAGTTCACAAAAAAGGGGATTTTTTATTTTTTTTATAAAACTATAAGGTATATAGCAGAAAGAATATATAGACATAGTTTCCTATTATAATACAATATAAAGCTAGTGACTCCAAGATCTAAGATCTAGGTTAATTTAAAATTATAAGAAGCATTTTAGAGTAATAATCAATTTGAGTCATGAGACTTACAACAACAAAAAAATCACAATAACAAAATGTAAAATTTGAAAGGTATTATTATTGAACATGTTTTTCTATATGTCCCAAAAATTACTAAATTAAAATTTTCACTATATTTACTTCCATGGAAATTAAAAAAAAAAAATATTGTTTTTAAATTTTCTTTTCAAGAAGATTATGCAAATTCCAAAAGAAAAATAAGGGGGACAACAATATATTTTGTTAGAGACGTCCATAAAAGAGCACAAAGAAATTTTAAAGTAAAGTAATATAATTGCATCACAAAAAGAGTCATCCTAACAATGCCATGCATCAGAGGCATTTAATCATTGATATGTTATGTTATGTACATTGAATATAATTATTTCATGATAATTTTCAATTGTTTTGTTGCATAAAAGAAAATAAATTGGAACCCATTTAGCACATAAGACAAGATGACAAGGAAGAAACGGGTTGATTGTAATGTTTG
This sequence comes from Pinus albicaulis, assembly GCA_034641835.2. NCBI lineage: Eukaryota > Viridiplantae > Streptophyta > Pinopsida > Pinales > Pinaceae > Pinus > Pinus albicaulis. The sequence continues at coordinate 496,085,906 of CM076579.1, read as the reverse complement.
TGAGTGCTTACATTTTTAGCCTTACTTAAGATTTCATTTTTTTTGTGATCATTATATTTAAATAAATAGTTTACAATCGTTTGTGACTATGATCTTACAATAGATGTTAATATACAAAGAAGAACCAACCAGCGAATTCATCAACATTAAGTTAAGTATGAGTTGTGAGTATATGTTGAAGTATCAAGGGATAACTCTACAATTTGCAAGTAACTATATCATTTAACTTCCCTCATTTTATAATAAATAGTTTACAATCATTTGTGACTATGATCTTACAATAGATGTTAATATACAAAGAAGAACCTGTTACACTGAAAATTCTCATCTTGACATTCTGCTATGTGTATGAGCTCATTATTACTCATACTTCCTCCTTTGCAAGTCTAACACATCAGTTTCTCATGTCAATCCTTGAAAATAAGAGAAAAGTTCCTAAAAATCTCCTTAACTCTGGTATCGCACTTTCTCTGTATCTTGCCTGTGGTCCCGCACCTAATGTTCATGACTCCTGCGTACCTGAACGCACTTTCTCTGTGTCATGGATGCGGGCCCCTGTAAAGATTAAAAAGGCGCAAGTAAACTCAAAAATCTCACTTTCAGTAAATTCTAGAAGCCTCTAGAAAGAATCTTGCAGTGGCAGAACCGCTCTTTTGAGGTTCATGTATCCCTTACCTTATGGAGCTAACCCCTTGATGTGAGGAGCTTATCCCTTTGAAGGAGGATTCTATCCCTTCATAGTTGGAACTGAAACCTTCTCTTTTCCACTATAAAAAGAGGCATTGGGTAGCCTCAAGGGGAGTTGAAGCTTTAGATTATTTAAGGTTAAGTGTTGTTGGGATTTAGACTCATTTAACTGAGATTTTTGTGAAGAGAGATCACATACCTCTATCTGTCTCGGTTGGAGGAGTGTAGAGCTTATCAGAGTAGAGGAGATTCCTGCTTCGGACCCCGGGAAGGCATGTTCAACATCAAGGCTAAGGTTGTAAGGTTTTCCTTCTTTTAAAATTAATACAAATGAATTCATTTTTCTCAATAAGCTGTTAGTTGATTGTTTATTTCATGGATTCCTTGATCACCATGATAAGCATGATTTATGATTTTTACTATACAGGTGCTATTTAATGTTTGCTTGTTTGTGACTGCAGGTTTATGAAGATAACTCCTTCATGTGCACGAGGGACAACAACTACTTCGAACAAGCGCTGGACCTATGGTAAGTCTTTGACACCTCTATAGTGCTTTTTGTAAATCATATATGTTTAGAGAAAGATAGGTTTATTTGGCTGTTTGTTGCTAGATTACCTTTTGGTACTAGGGAGATTGGTCTTGTCCGCAAGATTGATTAATCCGCCCAACAAAACCAACCAGAGAATTGATCAACATTGAGTTAAGTATGAGTTGTGAGTATATGTTGAAGTATCAAGGGAGAACTGTACAATTTGTAAGTAGCTATATCATTTAACTTCCCTCTTTTTATAATTAACGAAACAATGTACAAGAAACATGTATATCAATTATATCTATGCTTTTTCATGATGTATTAAACATGCAGGAAATGAAGTATGGAATGCAACAACTAGAATATATTTTGAGAGAAGGCATAAAGAATGGATTCAAAAGAATGTGTGCTATTCATAAAACAATTGGTCATATAGTATGATTTAATTTATGCAATAATGTAGATTCCAATATATAAATGTTGATATAATAATTACACTTTATTTCCATGTGTTTAGATGGAAGAACAAGAGATGGAACATCAAACACAAGCCAATCAACAAAACACTAGGTTAAAAAACCCATGTACAATATCACTTGCATGTGATGAAGAAATGAGGCATGCATGTAGCTCAAGTGATGACGACGATTCATGTGATGAATGATAAACAATATAACTAAAATTTATTGCAAGTTGCGTGTTTTGAAATATTTGTCTATGAAAATCAGGAATTATGTTTAATGTACCTGACATATTCTCCCAACTGGACAATGACATCTTACCAATAAGTGTAAAAATCACATATTGGCTAAATTTTGATTATTGTGGATGTTTAAGATGTCCCATTTTGTTTGATGATGAATCTCTTATTCATATATAATAAAATTGGTTTCCAAATATATTTCATTATCCAATATTATAAATGTCGTGTTGCGAATTGAATAATAAATCAGATAAATTACATTGCTACAATTAACAAAAATCTAAATTACATAATGTAATCATTATATCAAAATGCAATAACTAAAATATAAAAATAAACACATCGATACATTCTTTTCAATTCATTAAACATTACAAGACAATATTTTGCTTTTATTATCAACACATCCTATCCTAGTGCTTATGAATTATATTACCAGACCAATTCAACAATCATGAAAAACCTATCACTTTCAACAGCAATGTATGGTTATATTTATCTTTTCAAAGTATTATGGTGCACATATGTCATTTGCATTGATAACTTACACAAAATTAGCCACATCGGTGCTTTATATTTTTTCTACATACCAGTGATTACAATAAAATAACCACACTGATCCTTTACAATTGTCTACACATGGGTGCTTTAATAGAAATAGAAATGAAAATGCTTTAAATAAACGAGAAGCATTGATGCTTTGGTATTAAAACAATGCACTTGTTCCTAGCCCATGCAATAATTTTTAAAACAAAAAAATAAATACCATTGCATAAAAATTGTACAAGCGTCGGTGCACTATAAAATGAGAAATAATATCCCGAGGCATCAAAAACTTAAGAGCACCACTAGAGCACTAGTGTTGTCAGTTACGAAAGGACAAATCCATCGTGGAATACTTGAACATGTACTGGTGGTTTTAGTGCGCCAATGCGTCCATGTTGTAGATGCACTAGTGTGTGTTAACAAAGAGTGCACTACTAAAAAAGCATCCACTATAACCTTCTTCCACCAATTTTTTTTTATATTAAAGAACATCCATTTAAATTTCCACTAAAACTTCCACGTCAAATAGTGGAGGTCAAATAGTGAAATAGTGGAGGTTGTAGCAGAAGGTTTTTATTTTTTAACACTAAAAATATAGGTTAAAACCTTTCTGACAATGTGTTTTTCTTGTAGTGTTTTTCACATTGTACAACTTTTCCACCAAAGAGAAATGTAATAGACTTTAGTGGGTCACTAGCGTGTAGGATTTAAGGTAGTGAGAGAATGTAGAATAGATGGTTTTGATGAAGATTATGAGAGGAATGTTTGTTTTCATTTTAGTGGAGTTCATATCATACATAATGAGTTTGATCTCAAAATCTAATGCGATGGGATCATTCTATTCTAACTCTAGGTTAAAGAGTCTAAGCAACAGGTATATCCGTTCTAGTTATAAGTGTAAGCCATACAATTCATTTAACTTCTTTAGATCACTATAAGAATATGTAATGGAAACAATATGATGGCTCACCTCTTCACTTACTAATATTGAAATTAGGGTATAAGTCGTATTATCTTTGTTTCTCCATATGTCCCCTCGTCTAATGTAGGCTACTTAGGTCCATTGTCCTCGAGTCCTTGGTGGAAACTTCTTCTTTGTCACATATGTCATTCCATAAATCATTAAAAATGAGTGTGCTTGATATTTTTGGACCAATGTCAGTGGTTCTCCTTACCATTAACACCATGTTAACAATGGAGATGAAATAATGCATCTTCATTAGTAATTTATCCTTGCAATCATTAAGTGCTTCATAGAAATGCTCGTCTTCGTAGCTTTCTTAGCATATTTTGGATCAAGTGTGTTCTATCAAGTCTGTACACCTCACTCAAGTATCACTACAAATCAATCCCAAACATAATAAGAACAACTACTCTTGACATGTAAAATGATCAAATTCGATCTCTTGTCCAATCATTTCAGCTTTCCAAAACGGAGATAATTCTAAGTCAAATGAACCCAAGTCAAAGATATTCAAAGGTTAGTCAACATGTCCTAACAAAAAGTCAACGCACTAATAAAAAAAAAGTCTTCCTCTCCTTTGCACGTGTGATCTCGGACCTCCTATTTCAGACCTGTACGAACCAATCAAATCAAGAGAGAGAAGATGCTGTGATGGATAATAATGTCTCCAAATGATGTGACACAATGTGTATTTATATGTGGTTGACGAGGTGGCTTTTCCTTATCGAGTTCGACTTGTACTTTTGTTCCCATGTGGGTTTCATATTAAAAATAATAGGTTTCCTTGACCAAATTAAATTCTTCCAAGGGATAGTAGGGTCTTCTTCAAATGAGGAAGGCTTCCCAAGGGAGGGGATTTCTCCATGAGCTGCCAAATCTCAACATAATCTACGACATATATAAACTATTTCTAAGGTATATTGTTATGACCCAAGGAGAGATATGTGGGGTTAAATGTATACAATATAACCCAAGGGGGGAATATATAAGTTTAAAAGAGATATGTGGGGTTAAATGTATACAATATAACCCAAGGGGGGGAATATATAAGTTTAAATGTCTTAGACACATAATCCTTTAGGTTATCATATAATTATCATTGTAAATAATACATGGGTATATGAATTGAAGAGCCTTGAGGGAGACCAAGAGTCCCTCATAGGATGTGAAATGAATAGTTATTCCCCATTGTATATATGTAGTTTTGAGTTAATAAAAATACAATACATGGGGTTACATGGTCCAAAAATCAAGTGATAGTTGAATACTCTGCAAAGTTGGGTTATAAAGAAAAAATGAATGAATATTTTGAAGGAAAGAGAGATTAGTAGTGGTCCTTAACCTAGAAGATTGAAATTCCTTTGAAAGCAAAAAAATAAAAATTTTGGTTAGCTTTAGATAATAAAATCTTAACTTGGGACCATTGTCAAAAACGAAATATTCAAGAGCTTGAATGGTGTACTCTATGCAAATCCAATGAGGAATCTATAGGTCGTTTGTTTGTTTCTTGTCCATTTTCAAGAGTAATCTGGAGTGATATCTCACAGGTTACAAATGAGAGGAATAAGTGGGAGCATAGGTCATTGCTTCATTTTTTTATGTCTGGGTTTTAAACAAATCAGTAAAAATTTGTATAGCTCTTCCTTGTTATGTGATTTTGGGGTATTTGGATATATAGGAACAAAATTATTTTTCAAGATCTGGATTTTAATCTAGCTAAAATTACATACATAAACAAGATTGTTGGAAATGGTAAATGGATTCATCTAAAGTAATACTAATCAGAGCTTTAAAAAACCAGAAATTGATTTTGATCAGGGATGGGTTACTTTGATGGAGTGAGTCAAGGTGATCCTTGTAGTGTGGGGTTGTGGTCATTCAATTTTTGAATCAGCGACGTCACTTCAAACTTAAGCTTGTTGTAGGTCTAGGCACAAATAACAGCTACAAATTATAAGTCACGTGGTTGTCACTGGTAACAACAGTAGATTAAATTGTTAAAGTTCATGAAATGTTCAGTGATTCAAAGTTGAGAGTGTATTGAACAAAGCAGAAATGTAGGTGAAATAATTTGTTGCTATATCCTATTATGAACCAATTTGCAGGTAAGAAAATACTTTAAAGCCATCTAACTTTATTGATATCTAACAAGAGTACCAAATACATGTAGATCGACTATCAAGGATGGTTTGCTATTAGAAAAGGGGTTTTAACTTTTTTGAATGAACCAGAGATCATAAATGGAACTTTTGCGTGAGAAACAAGTTCTTCTCTCTTCTAATTTATTTGAGGGGAATGTGTTTTGTTACGAGGGTTTTTGTTCTGGACATTTTATGTTTGTCTATAATTGCATGATTTACCTAACCGATATGGCTAGTTTACAAAAAAAAATTAAAACTAAAACCGAAAAGGTTATTGTGGAGCCTGGAAAACTCAATAAGTAGATAGGGACAATAGATTCAATAAGTAGATAGGGACAATATAGACCAGTAAAATTTTAGTCCCCAAGATTATTTTTTGTTTTGGGCATGCAAGTTGCAGAATGTATATTCTGATTTCATCTTAGAACTAGCTCAGCCATATAAATTAAATGGCTAGTAAAATATATAAAATCTAACCAAATTATAACTTTATTTTCAATTATTACTAATTAGAAAAATAATTAATTACGCTGTAAAGCGTTCTTATTTGAAAACAACTTACCTAAAGTGCCACCTATACCATTATGTACCGTTGATGTTCATGTTAGACGATTCAAATGATTTCAACCTTTGATTGATTACTGTTATTATTCAGTTTTGAAAACGACTTAGAGACCGCGGATGAGGAGTGAGCCGATGAGAAATAATGGAAAGCCTGGGCAATTCCATGTGAGCCGAGAGAGGAGAAAACTGGAAGGTTGAACTTTGAATGTAGAGCCAGGGATCTGAGAGGCTACTTGGCTTTGGTTCGTTCTTGAATTTTCTCAGGGCTCCTCAGATCTTTTCTATGTTTGGTTCAGTTGCCTCGGCCTGCTTCACACCTCCATCTAGCCTCAGTGGGGGTTAAGACCAGCAAGAAATCTCTTGTGCAATCGACAACCACAGAAAGGTTAATGTTGCCCCCATCCTTCAATTCTACCCGCACAAAATATAATCGTTGAACTCCAGGAGTATTTCTACTTGCCTTGGATGGTTTCCCTTCTGCTGCAAGATGATCTTCGTGGAAGTTTGAACCAGGGGTCTTTGATCTGCTCCAGGTGCTTCGCTCTGCTCCAAAGAACCTCAGTCTATTCTAAGAAACTGCCTCGGAGATTTGGTCAATTCGTTTTAAGGAGAAACTGCTCAGAACTTTCATCCATTGAAATTGCTTCATCACAATCAGTAAGTGGAAAATTTCTAATGTCATCTCATTTAGTTTTCTTTTTTCATCCTTACGCTGTCTACCAATTGGGTGCAGGTAAGGTTCATGGTTCCCTTGCCTGAGCAGGGAAAGTTAGAGGGCTACGCCCAAGGTGGCTAAACAGGACAAGAAGAAAAACCCTAGAGGCCGTGCCCACAAGTGAATGCAATACAACTGCCGGTTTGTTACCGCAGGTAAGTCTTTTTTCTGATCCATTTACCTCGTTTTTCATTATTCAGATGCACCACGATATTCCTTTGATTCAGTAGCTCTTGCAATGTAACTTTGTGTTGAATCAGCAATAGCGTTACGAATCAAACCACAGTGATATATATAATCATAAACAAAGTATACCCAGTCCAAACAGGGGATACACTCTGAGTAGTTGCCTTTAGTGTAGTATTCTAGGGGAATTTTCGCCCTAGTTTTTTTTCTCTAAACAACTAGGGTTTTCAACAACTTTTTCTGTTCAAAAAATGAAATAAGTACTTTAGTATAACTGTAACAATATTTTTTTCAACAACACGGCAATTCATACAGCACAGGACTATAATTCAATCATTAAAATATTCAACTGTGATGATATAACCCGAATCCAACATTTCAGATAAAATTAATCCATTCTAGTAGAGTTCCAGATTCTTCTAGCCTAATTTTATTATCATCAAGCCATGCAGATGTGGAAAGAGAAGAATTCTCAAGCAGACACTCAACACACAGTAGCAGCAGTGGCTTGACATTGCCTCATCAGAATTCAATAGAGATAAATAATATGTTAACTGTATCAGCTGACTCTGCTATACTAATTTAACCAGAGAGACTAGCTGCTGGTTTAGTGACATTTATAAAATTGTTGTTCTTGGTTGCTCAAGTCTCAAAAAAAACTCCATGCTCATTAGTTTTCGATGAACCCACTGTGCTTTGGGATATCTGTATCAGACTTAGTCAAGAATTCAAAGATCTCTATCCTTGCTTAAATTGAAAGATCTCTATGTGCGACAAGCCTCAGCCTTAGGATTTGCACCTAGCTTTGAAAGAAGATTGTCCATGGTGGGAAAAGTTGGTTTATGAGAGATTTAAATCTTCTTCACGGGAGATTCAAAATCTAGCTTGTCCACACAAAGATCACCATACTAGCTCAAATCAAAAGATCCCTGAGATTGAGAAGCAGCGGGTGAAGTATCTACCAAATTTGCCCAAGATTTGTAGTTGACCATGATCTTTGAACAAGTAAAATGGTCCATGAGTTTGGAAACTTGACTATTTGGAATTCAAGACAATGTTAGTTTTGAAATGCCCCTGCTTTAGAGTTAATCAAGACCCTGTTGACTATATTTTGTTTATTTTTCCCAAAATGCTCGTGCTTTGCATGGGATATACAACAATCACAACGTGAAGTAGGTCATCTTAACAGCAACCATCATTATTTTCTGTTTTTAATTCTGATGTTATTTTAGTTGCTTGAACTGGGCTTATGAGCAATTACCATGACCAAACTTGTCTTTATGAATTTTGAACAAGAGGTATCCTTAGGCTGAAAATGCTATAACCTGTTTTGGTTCTATCTTTTATGATCAGGGCTTATTTTTTGTGTATCCATACAGGTTTTAGTTATATGTCTTAAAATTTATTTTCTTGATCTATGATATATCCACTTCTGAAGATATCACGAGGCATCTATCCAGCTTGAACAAATCAGTCTGGTTTGTTCTGTATCTGAATTGCAGGTTAAAAGCCTTTGGTATTGGTATTAATATTGTCTGTTAGATATCCTGCCACTTATGAAGGATTTTAACATGTTCTTTCCCTATTTGCATTTACCGAAATGCAAGACACTTGTCTTGAAAATGTTTTAACATGTGCCCAAATTGTTTGAATGCACCTTCATTCTTGATAAAAGCTAGTTATTATTATTTGTAAATGATTTTAACCACATATTTAATGTATATATCAAATCTAAATGCAAAATTTTGAAAAATACTTATTTTACTTCCCAATTCTTTATATAACCAATTTATTATTTACAAATAAATTACAGTAAAAATGAGACTGTAATGAACCAAACCCTTCTTAATAAAAGTGGAATACTCCATTTTTTAAACACTAAGACCTTAAAGCATTTTCAAAAGTTGAATTAGACACTTCACACATGATAAGAGCAAGTTTTGCTCTATATAAGTGTACACGAAATACCACCAATAAGATAAACATCTAATATTTAATGGTAATCTTTAATGGCAATCTACTTTCAAGGGGCACAGATTCCTTAACTAGGTCCATTTTACTGCGTTTGAGACTAAAACCGCACAAATAAGGCTTCCCTCACTGGACATAACATAGTTCCATAAGAGGTGGCAAAGCATTTATTAGTAGGAACACAATCAGCTATCAGAGGTGACCAAAAATTGACTATCTCCTACATATATCGTTGCTGGGATGAGAGAATGGAAAATATATTTTGTTAGAGATGGAGAACACATCTCAAACTTTTGCCTTCTATCAATAAATCAAATGATTTGTTAATATCGGCAAAAGGCAGCTCGTGGGTAATGAATTCCTTTACTTGGACTTCCTGTAGTCAAACTGCATATTGTAAGAAAACCAATAAAATATGAACCATGAACCATTCGTTTTAAATAGAATTTGCTTAAAACCATCATATGCCATCTGATGATTCATTACCTTGTTCACACATTTTCCTATAAGATTAGGCAATTGGGATTTTCCCTTGAATCCACCAAATATGGATGCCACAATCCTCCAACCCATAAACAACTCTGTTGGAAGAAGGCTTAGCTTTCTTCGGGTTGAATCAAATCCCAACAACACTGTCAAACCCCAGGCCTGCAATCCACATTCAATTGACCAAAACATTAACCATGAGGACACACGAACCATAATGCAGCTTTACAGTTTTGTTTATGCATATCTCTAGCAGACCTTACTGGAAATTAATCAATTAGTAGGTTTTAGCAGGTCTAGGATATCTAGGATCTTTGTTACCAGTTTCTTAAATTAGTAAGTTTTAGCATATTCAGGATGTCTGGGATCTTTGTTATCAGTTTCTTAAATAGCTAGCATTTTTGTTATGAATGATATTGAAGTTGAAAATGAGGAACAGAGGATTTCCATACATCATGGGTGGCCAAAAAGCCCTGGTATAATATATCTGTATTTCCAATGCATTCAAAGCTGTAATCCACACCGTCATTTGACATGTCTCTTATCACCTGCAAAAGTGTTTCTCTTCTCATGAGCTTTGGAGCTAATAGGTCTTAGAGAGATTTCCATTATATACAAGAATAATCTGAAATAAGAGTACCTCATGAATGGGCTTTTCGTGGTCTTTTGGGTTGATGCAGTCTGTCACTCCCAGGATTTTAGCTGCAGTGTAAGTAGTGCAAATGGTGAAACTCTTGATAGCATTTTATCTAAGGGATGACAACAATATATACTCTGGCACATCTAACTGATAGTGCATTCCCTGCCTAAATAATTACTTTCAAAGATATTTCTATCCACCCAACTATCCTGGTTAGTTAGGCTCAGGTATGCGATTAAGATCCTATTGACAAATAGGATGGTATGGGTAACTTGCCTCAACTTTTTCTTGACTGATGATGATTGAGATCTCAGTCAAGAGCAACCATTCTAACAAGTATAAGACCTTTCAAACTTAGGTAAGACATTTCAAGACAACTCTTTTATCAGGATTTTATTGCTTTTCATGGCCAACCCTTTAGGCTTCTACTAGCCTGACTTTACTGCCTTTCTAGAACAACCTTTGACTCAGGACCAATACCTTACCTTTGCAAAGGTAAGACCTTTCAGGACCAGCACCTTACCTTTGCAATGGTAAGACTTTTCAGGACCAAACTGGAGCTAGAGTTCAACACAATAAACTCAACAATTCTCTGCAACTGTTACAGCAACCCAGCTTAAAAGGCTAAGAACCTGTCTATTAAATGTTATGTTAATTTTACCAGTCCCTCTGAGAAAAAGAGCATCTACCTTTAGGAAACTTGTTTGGATTTGTGTCAATACCAATTATCTTGGATGCTTTTCTTATCCTCGCACCCTCTGCAGCCTGCTCACAGCTAAAAACTTAAGAAACCAACTGAAGAATGATAGCCAGCACAACAATTCTGTCAAATAGCATGGATAATCAAGTCACTTACTGCAAGCCCCACAGTGCCAAGGCCAAAGATAGCAACTGTTGATCCTGGTTCAATGTCTGCTGTATTCCATACAGCTCCAATTCCTGCAAGCACATGGTAGCAGAGTCCATAGTTAAAAGCACTATGCATGACTAGTCACCAGCTGTAATTCTAAATACAATAGAAAGCCTCTGATTCCTGATTTCATCAAACTAAACTGTGGGATACCTGTGGCCAGTCCACAGCCTAGCAAGCATGCTATATCCAAGGGAACTTCCGGATTGATCTTGAGAACACAAGCATAATCCACTACAGTGTACTCGCTAAATGTAGAAGTGGACAGGAAATGATGAACTGGCTTTCCACCAATGGAGAAACGAGATTTCCCATCCTTTCTCATCACTGTACTGTGGGGATTTACTCTATACTCACCACACAGATTGGTTTTCTTAGATTTACAGTAGACACAGTCTTCACATTCGCCATTGTACAGAGGAATCACATGGTCTCCTTGCTGGAGATCTGTCACGCCCTCTCCCACACTCTCGACTATCCTGCATATTTAGAATTTCAGTATTAAAAGATTAAATTAAACCACTTACAGGAGAAGTATCCAGCATTGATAACAACTACAAACCAAATACAGCCAAATACGACCCACAAGGCATGATCATGTCTGTCTCACAACTGTTAGAGATAATTACTATGTCTCTGATGGAGTGTCCACCCAAAAATGTCGAACAAATTGACCATTACTATTTTTTTTTAATGATAGAATGTCCATAAAAACAAACTAAATTCACAAACACAATTATTTTCCAAAACTTCATCTTACAGTAATAATTAAAGATTTCAGTGAAAACAGGGCCTACCCGGCACCCTCGTGGCCGAATATGCGTGGATACAGGTCTTCATTTGGTATCATCCAATATGTGATATCAGTATGGCAGAGGGAAGTGTGGGTAATTCTGATTCGGACAACAATGATACAGCTTCATTTATCCATGCTACGGGATCATTGATCCAAGAGGTTGCTGCACTCTTGCATAATTAAGCCTAAAGCATACATTTTTTTAGCAGCAAGCAAAATCTGAATGTAAACCATATTTATTGTTGAAAGTCATTTTTTTTAGCAGCAAGCAAAATATGAATGTAAACCATATTTATTGTTGAAAGAAAATTAATTGGTATTTGTACATATCCTATTCCTCTATGTAAAATCTGCCCAAACACATGCTTTTAATGGCTATGCCAACTCAGTATAATTACTTTTTCCTGTTAACATTATTTGTAACTTAAAAACATACACAAAATCCAGGTATGGAAAAGACCCTAATTCAAGTGGAAAAGACAAGAAATGAACACCATTCCTGATTGTCGGGTTTTATGAATTCCATCCGTCCCTACATGAATAACACACAATGGGCAACAGAGGTCCCCTCAAAATTGATTGCCTACTGCAGTTAACAATGGTCAATGCTTCTACCTATGTATTATTTTTATTTTATTTTTAATGTTGATATGAAATTATATTATGTGGACATCCAAATCTTTTTTTTGGTATTTGCAAGTAGGCCCGCCTGAAAACCAATTCATCTGCAAAATTGTTCATTCTTTGGTGTTCTATACTGTCTGAATTTTGAAGTTTAAAGTCTACCAGACCTGATAATTGACATAGATTCATATTTAGGGGAAAAACGCTGCATGAGGGAGCTGCCCAAGGTGCCTTTGTTGACATTAAAATCTGGGATGGCAGCATCCAAACCTTTTTTTGGACCGGTGAAGCATACAACTAAGTGACCTCAAGACAAAAATTACAAAAGTGAGACAAAATTTTCGAAACAGGGCACTTTATTGATTCAAATAACTAATCTCCCCAAATGAGGTTGGGATCAACAGGTGACCCTTTCCTCTCTACTACTCTTTCCTATGTTACTGCTTTACAGCGTTTCCTTTGCAACATATGGTGCAATTGCTAGTATATAACCTACATATATATACATTTAAAAAAACATGGCACAAGATTTTTAACCATGGAGATTTACTCCACTTTACTATGGAGATTCTTAATCTCTAAATAGCCTTTGTTACAATATTATAGGTCATTATGATGGCTTTATCAATACCACATGCCCCAAGAACTTGACTCTTTTATATGACATTTTTTTAATTAATCAATTTATTTAAAAAGTGAAAGAAAAACATAACTACTTTAAAAATATATCTCAACCATTGATTTGTGTATGCTATTACAAATATTATAAAATATTCCTTAAAAGTTAAATCCTTACCATCCATCTAATAATTATTAATAATTAAATTTTAATTTTAATAATCCTACACATATCCAAAACATGCAATAATACATCTACACATATCCGAAACATGCAATAAGAAATCCAGGCAAACCCAATTAAAAAATTAGAACCACACACCTCCATCAACGAGACAACTGGTTTAATCTGGTTTCTGAAACCAAGGGATAGAAAACTTAAAAAGCATAGAGATATCTACTATTTTGAATGCACATATACAGCAAGTTTAATATAACAGCTTGCGATTCAATTAATACCATGACTCTATTACATGCCAGGTGTAGAAATGTGGCATGCAAGCCACGAGCATTGATATCTATGCAAACACATGTCCACAATTATAACAGAATAGCAATAATATGTTTCTAATTACAGGAAAACACCAATATGATCTTATCCTGATTTTGTTTTAAGCCATAATAATATACAATCAGGGTTCCTAGAAGACTACAAATGTTCTCAGAAGAAATTATAAATATATCTAAGGTACAAGAACAGCCTTGACTTTAAAGAGAGGAAACACCGATTTGTCTACTGAGCCTTCGCCTTTGATGCTGGAGGCAGCAACTGCAAAATCCACAACAGCGCTTTTCAGCTTCAAGAGCTGAAGATGAGAAAGAAATTGCAAGATCCAACACTCTTCTAAAACAGAACATTTCATACTTTAAATTTCACCAGAACCCATACCTGATAGCAAGAGATAAGAGAGGATACAAAACCAAAGGCTCCGGTTACACGTGGCGTGACTTTCTTTGGTGCCAACTGAAGTAGCCCTACGGCAACTACAACATCCATTGATGACTTAACCAAGCTTAACAGCCTATTATTTGACTGCTTGAGTTTGGCAATGTATTGTTCATTCTACATTTATCACAAAAAGAAGATAGTCATCAGAAACTTCAGACAAAGTTGCTAATACAAGCAGGTACCTTAAAGCTTACAGGGATTCCCTGTCCCTAAAATGCTGATTACTCCTTCCTTGACTAAAATAGCACTCACAACAACAGTGCCTTCGAATAAATCTGCTCTGAATTTGTAAAAAAATGTATACTTTAACTTCTTCATTAGCCAAACAAATTTAACTCCACTTACTAAATTCCCTTCACTGTTTGTCGCTTGGTTCAGCGCTTTCTCTAGCTTTCTTATAGATACAGTTAGTCGCCCAAGCTCTGAGATCTGCGAAGCAACCCCACAGGCCTCGGAATTTTAGAACTTTTAAAATATATAGAATCAAAGAATCCAATGCCAAGACTGGGTTAGTAACAACGTGAAACAAATGCAAGTATGCTAACCTCTATCAAAGTTGTGCACACGGAGGAACTCAACCAGCAGTAAAGTGAGATCCTGGAAATAAGGTCAACACGCTCTTTGTTCTGGAGAATGATAAAGAGACCAATATAAACCATAACTTATTTTTACTAAATGGAGCTGTGAAATTTAACTTCACTAAAAATAATGGATTAACAGAATATGGTGTTACAATGCTAATATTTACCTTATAGATACCAGTTCTTCCTGCCCAAACAATTTGATCCAATGCCAGAAAAGTTGACAGCAGAGCATTTTTGGACTGCATGCAAAGGATGGTAAGAGAGAGATATATGGCTAACAAACGTCATCTTTAAAAGACAAAAACAAGACATAATAAGAAACATCACTTTAACCACACTGATAATATATACCTTCCCAAGCAAAACAAGAGGAAGTGGAGTTGACTTTGGCAGTGGTGTAAGAAGAGCATGTAGATCGTTCACGAACTGCATATACACTAGCCCACATTAGTTCTTCTAGAAATTAGTGTAACATATGTGGATGATTTCAATTAAACCAGGAAATCATCAATATGTACAATACAAACCTTGAAAAGCCGAAAAACTTTTCGTGCCAAACTTGTGGACTTATCAACATTTTGTGCTGTGCCAGGCTCACCATTGCTGAGGAACTTTGAGCCATATTGAATAGCTCTACAGATTTTATCTCTGGCTTCTGCTTTGTTCAAATACAAGACAAGGAGAGCAAGTTCTGCTCTGGTTGCATCTAACGAACCCATCACTTTGATACTTATGTGCCTAGTCACAGCTGTGAACTAATATCCAAACTATGCTCCAAGGGCGAGATAACAATTGATCAGGGAGATGAAAAGATGCAAAAACTTAGAATGTCAAGAGCTATCATGAACATAAGAATAATGACCAATAAAATTATTTCCTTTACCTTACCTCTAAAGAAAGCTCAATGCAGCTAGACTACAAATGACAGAAGCTTATAAGCATTAAAAAATGAAGAGAGCATTTTCTTCTTTCTTACTGAAATTTTATGCAAGCTAAAACACTAGGTGTGTCAATAACTCTCGTTGATGACTGACTAACCAGACAGTTTTTTGTTATCATTTCAATTCCAAAAACAGATGTAAAATTGTCAAGAAACTCTACTGTTACTTTAACTAATACCACCTTAAAATGTTCCTTGGTTCTTGTTGGGATAAGCAAGAAACAGCATGGAAAGCATTACCCTTGAGATTACTGTCCAAAAAATAGATACTAAATCACTGGTTTAACTCAAGAGCCAACACTAGTGGCATCCCCAAAAATAGTGCATTACATGATTGTAAATAATCCCCAACTAGCAATACTGCAAAGAAAAAAAGTGACAAAACAAATAAAGAAATCCATTTTGATCTACAAATATCCAAATCCCGTGGCCAAGACTAACAAAGCATATTTCATGATGTAGATTTCCTGGCTTGTGATTGAGATTTGACAAACTATCGAGTCTGACACCACTAAAACTATTGTAATTTTTTAAAATTTTAAATTACTCGCTACTTACCAACACATGGGATCGTTATGCTCTGAATGTATTAGCATGCCTATGGTAGTTTGTTTCGAAAGTTCTGTATGGAAGGACAAGAAAAGAAAGAAACTTTTTTCCTTTATCATCTTCAATATTGTAGATACAGTGGATACTAACATGTAAAAACTGCAATTAAAATGATTTCTCAAGCAGATTAAATCCCAGAGATCTCAACTCTCCAGTTCAAAACTACGATGCGATGTAGAGCCTATAGAAATATGAAGATCAATCTGTGGGCTTGAGAAGTATGTTTATGTAATAAGAATAAATCAGGGCTTTGAGGATATATTTTCACGTAGGCGAGAACTGGTCCAGAAAGGTACAGACAAATCACGTAGGTGAGAACTGGTCCAGAAAGGTCAGGAAAATCCTATGTGATCCTGTGAGTTATGCACCAGGCTATATAAACAATTGGTGCTAGGTAACTGTCATGGTGTCATGTGGAAGGTAACCAGTTACTCAACATGTAACATATTAGTGAACCAATGATATAATCACATACTGTAATACTAAAGACCACACAGTCAATAATCATTGGAATGTCAATTGGGTCTAACTTAGGTAGTTAAGACTATATGTTATCTTCCCCACCCAAGTTCAAAGTTCAAATCCCACTTGTGACATGTTTTCCCTTTGGGGGTCAATTGGGGTTCACAAGGTACCAGCATTCTCACTTGTAAATTTTTGTAGATGTTCTATGCTTGATGCACCTTTACTTTTCACTACAGCAATCACATAACAATCAAGTAAAATGCTGATAGAACATACCAGTGGATCTACAGAAGACAAACCAGAAACAGAAAAATGTGGTGGTGCGTTACGACAGTCAACAGGATGCTTCAACCAGCAAAGTCTCCTTGGTCAACCACTCCAGCATGTGTCACAACAACCCTCAAAACAGCCACACAGTGAACTCAAAGTCAACCCCAAAAAAGTCAACGTTGCCCAGAACAGCAGCAGCAACAACAGCAGCACTAGCAGCAACAGCACCAACACCAGCAGCAACGGCAACAACAACAAGTAAAATTCAACGCAGCATGGTCTATGGTCAACCTTTGACCTCGGTTCTTGTGCCAAAATGTACGGCCTTCCAAAATCAAAGTCTCCACCAAAATTCAGCTCCTTTCAACCATGCGTTGACCAAAGTCAACGCTCGTCAAACTTGCGTGGAAACCCTAGCTGTAGCAGCTTCCTCTTCGTCCTTCTTTCCCACGTGAGAAATGAAACTGCCTCCAAGGAGCTCGAACCAATCAGAAGAGGAGAGATGATGTGTGAGGATGAGATGAGTGAAATGTCCTCCAACGTTGACTCTATTTATATCAATCACTAAGGGTGTGTGACACATTTGCTGGGGGTGTAAAACCTTAAGGCCGACCTGCACATATTTTGAAAGTATTAAAAATAAATTCAAAATAAATGTTATGCTCATCGGATCAAGATGATCTTTAGATCGATCTTGCACCTCTTCGAAAGAGGAACCCAATAAAAATATTGGTGTCTTCATCTGAGCATCACAACATGGAGTTTGGACCTAGTTGTCCAATTTTAACACTCCCTCTCAACTAGGGAGAACTCCATCTACCTGTGCAATCAAACATCATGCGTCATCCCGCCGTGACTTGCTTTGCTAGCCTCTTTATTTCAGAACAAAAGTAGGTCAGTCACAAAGACATCATTCCCGGCTGACAGATTCAGCCCAGAGGTCTGAAACTTCTATAGGACTCACAAAGAGTCTCATACCAACCCAGAGTTGGTTTATCTGACTCGAAGTTAGTTGGAGGTTTGAAACCTCACTTGGACTCAAGAGAGTCATATACTAACCCAAAGTTAGTTTCACTGACCCAAAGTTAGTTGGAGGTCCGAAACCTCGCTTGGACTCAAGAGAGTCATATACTAACCCGAAGTTAGTTTCACTGACTCGAAGTCAGTTAGAGGTCCGAAACCTCTCTAGACTTGATCCCAGATCAAGTGGTTGGACCGTGCCATCTTAGATAGAGAGTACGGCAATCTTTGATGCGTCCATAAGTCTTTGCTACTAGTCTCTCGCTTTTCCCACCTCATTGGCCAAATGAGAGGTACTTCCCATGAGTCCGAAACTCAATGGGTAGGATGCATACGGGGCACAAATCATGAGAGGCAAACCAACTCAATCATCATAACGATGGGGCAGAAACACCACAAGGTTTGGCAAGCCTAGCCCCGTGTGTGCTTATAGCTCCGAGGAACTATCCCCAAGGCCCCCTCAGAGCTCCCAGAGCTCATCGTCCAACAGGACCCTCAGAATAGGGTCATTCCACGATTCCAAGATTCTCACAGAAGGTTAGGAACATGACCTTCCCCAAGGGAATTGTGAGAATATCCGCGACCTGCTCATCAATCCCTATATGATCGAGCCTTACGGCGCCTCACTGTACCATATCCCGGATAAAGTGGTACCAGCCATCAACATGCTTGGATCGTTCGTGGAACACGGGATTCTATGACGAACAAATCCCCCTCAAGTTATCACCAAGGATAACGGTGGCATCTAGCACATGCTCGAACAGCTCACTGAAGGGCTTTCGCAACCAAGTGACTTCACAACAGGCCATACATGTTATAATGTATTCGGCCTCAGCGGTGCTCAAGGCTACCGACTTCAGTTTCTTGCCCGAAGCAGATCTACGTGTGAAGCAGCATCCAGATGTGCTCTTGCGATCCACCACACTGCCAGCCCAATCTGCATCAGTATATCCATGGAGTGTCATACTCCCAGCATTATATCTCAGCCCATGGTCTAACGTGCCCCAGATATACCTCAAGAGTTTCTTGGCACCAACCCAGTGAATGTTATGATCAACCATGTGTTGACTCAAAGTGTTCACTGCACAACATACGTCCGGATGAGTGTTCACGAAGAACATCAGGACCCCTACGAGTTGACGATACTCAGTAGGACACAGGCCCAGTAGCGCTGCCACTCAACTTCTTAAAGTTGAGCTCCATCGGTGTCGACATGGACTTACAGTCCACCATACCAAGTCTTTCCAGAAGCTTCACAATGTATTTTCCTTAAGAAAGGAAAATCTCACTAGGTCTCTGCCAGACCTCCAGGCCTAGGAAATAGTGCATCAGTCCTAGGTCCTTCATCTCGAACTCAGCAGCGAGCTCCCTCTTGCACTGATGAATGACAGGGTTAGCACCTGTCAGGAAGAGTTCGTCCACATACACCACCAGAATGAGAGGCTTCTCTCTCTATCAACCTTGAAGTAAAGGTTTGGATCAGCATTACTATGAGTGAAGCCCAACTTCATCAGGTAGCTATCTATCCTCTTGTACCAAGCTTTGGGTGCTTGCTTCAGCCCATAGAGGGCTTTCTTCAACCTGCAGACATGGGTGTCCCGATCCTGGACTTCAAACCCCAGAGGTTGCTCCACATATACCTCTTCCATTATCGCACCATGCAGAAATGCGGTCTTCACATCCATCTGATGGAGACTCCATCCTTGCGTAGCAGTAAGAGCTATAATAGATCGAATGGTGGTATATCGTGCCACAAGTGCGAATCTGTCATCATAGTCTATGCCTTCCTTTTGAGAGAAGCCACGGGCAACGAATCTTGCCTTTAACTTTTCAGCACTTCCATCATATCCATGCTTGATCTTGTAGAGCCATTTCGAGGTGACCACTGCTTTGTCCTTCGGTCTTGGAACCACATCCCAGACATCATTCTTCATTATGGACTCATATTCTTCATGCATAGCATCCTTCCAGACTTTATGCTTTACGACTTCCTCAAAAGATCTAGGCTCAGATTGTACAATAGTACTCATGGCTGCTAGATACCCTTGGTATCTACTCGGCTTCTTGCTTTCACAGAATGTCCCCCTTGGGGCCATATGTCCCTCGGCATCCTCGAGAGTGTCCCTGAGCCATGATGGTCTCTTCCCTAGTGAAGGAGGTGGATCAATCGGGTCCATCGATCCTTCAACATCGGGCATCGTTTCATTCTTCGATTCTTCTTGATTTACAGGCCTTGCTTCATGATCTTCCTCAGATCTCGGTCACAGTCCCTTGAGACAAGTGGAGGGTCACAGCCCTGTCCCTTTCACGAGATATGTGGCATTATCTCCAAGGACAATTTTCAGATTAGTGTCCTTCTTAACCATATCAGAGAGTGCTTCTTTGAACTCAATGATGTGCCTTGAGGCACCACTATCTATCAACCAAACATCCATAGTGTCGGGTGGAGATGCAACGGAGAGGGCAGATACAAGAATGTATTCATTTCTTTTATCAACAACATTTGATCTAGTTGTTGTTTTTGTCATCACCATCATGAGAATCCTTCTTGAAAGGACATTCTCTAGCATAGTGACCAGTCCTATGACAACTGAAACACTTGCCCTTCTTTCCTTGGGCCCCTTCTTTTCCTTTGTCCTTTGGACCACCAAAGTTCTTATTCCTAGAATGAGCAACGTAGGCAGCATTTCCTTCATTTCCATACTCCTTCATTCTAGTCTCTTCTTGAACGCATCTCGATAGTACTTCCTCAAAGTCAGATATCACATTATTATTTAGAATGGTAGTGTTGAACACATGTCATTCGGATGGGAGCCCTCCAAGTGCGGTGAGTACCATCTCTCATTCAGCTATTGTCTCCCCAATGGCCAGCAGATTGTTCCTGATCTCAGTCAGCTTCAGAAAGTATGATTGGACAGACTCATCCCTGCCTTTCTTCAGATTCTTCAATTGATTCTTGAAGAATAGTACTTGATTTGCATTGTTGGCCTTGAACATGAGGACCAACTTATCATACATCTCTATGGATGTGCCCAACTCAGAGATGTAGGCCACTGGACTCTTATGAATGGATTCCCTGATCATCAACTTTGATTTGATCTCCCCCTTCTTGTACTTTGTTTAGGCAGCAGCAACAGCAGTGGATGGAGGTTCTTGGATTTTACCCCGCACATAGTCCATGACATCTTGGTCTTCCAATTTAAGATCCAATATCATCTTCCAAGCATGGAAGTCATCCTTCCCAGCCAATTTGTCATCCTCCTTGAAGCCATAGTTTGTGGAACCCATTTCCTTCTTTGGTGATTGCTACAAATAGGGCTTGTCTTCATCTGTAATATTCCTAATTAGCGAAAGCTAATTGGAATATTCTATTTTGTTTATTTTTCCGTCTATTGTTTGTAAATAAATAAAAAGTAAGTGAAGAGGGTCTAACTCACTTAAATGAAATAAGACATCCACCTAGTAGCACAACGTTGTCACTTAAGTGGGAGTCAAGGGGGACCCAACACCACGTGGAGGAGAGGGCCTATGTACACTCTAGAAGCTTCTCCAAGCTTCTGCGCAGATAAGGATGAGAATGTGGATAAGGATGAGGATGTGGAGGAGAGAGAGAGGCTACATTGGGTTTTGGAGGGAGACCAACACTATAAAAAATGGAGGAGCCTCCTCATTTCAAGGATGCTTGAGTTGTTGATTGTTGAGTGAGACATTTGTCTTCTTTGGCACGCTGGCTGTTTAGCCCGTCTGCTGCACTGTTTAGTGCACCAAGTGTCTCCGTGCGGAGATCTCACCCTTAGCCCCAGGGGACTTCGAGTGCCTGCTCGGGCAAGGTTAGTTTTTCAGCATCATCCTCCAGGACAGCGTTATTGCTGCAGCAGCATAATACTGTGTTGTAGGGTGTTGCCATGGTGACTTTACGACACCACTTCCTTCTCTTGTTTTTCAGAGGGAGAGTCTTTCTTTCCTTTGGAGGATCAGATTGGAGGACATTGGAGGACATTAGAGCTGATTTGTTGATCTTGGCATCAGGCCAATATGTTCTTCATGGTATACTGCGCAGTTCTTTCCCCAGATCTGCGTTATTGTTGAAGGAGCAGCGTTCCAGGGTTTTTGGCATCATTTTGGAGTTAGATCTCTGATCGAGGGTGATCCTTGGATAGGCCAACCAATCCAATATATTTCTGATCTGATACTGAAGTTTTGCTTCAGAAATTCTGAATCATTCTGCAGAACTGCTGCAGTAAACTCAGATCTGCTCCGGCATTTTCATGTATTGTTGAAATCCCCAAGGGGAAAGTAATAAAGAGCCCTTTGGGCATTTTGTCTCATTATAGATCTTTGTTTTCATGTATTTATCAGTTTCATATCTGTAATATAATAAATATAAGCTTCAGCCTCCTGGAGAAAACGCTGAAGGGTTTCTGGATCAAACTCTTGTCTTGCTGCACCTCAATCTTGAGGGATTTTCTATATAAAATTGTTGTTTAACCTTGCTGAAAGCCTATGCCTTGTTCCCAAACTCAATCTCTGATTATTCATAGTGCTTTACATCTCATACCTTCAGAAAATACGCTGCCCTTGCTTCAGTAAAATTCTGCATACTCAAAGTCATGGGAAATCAGGGTTTTTCTTGACTAGTCGAGAAGGAGGAACTGTTTAACATAGCAAAACGCCTTTGTTTGAGCTGAAATTCGACATGGAAGTCCCTCTTAACCTAATCTAACATATTCCAGAACCTTGACCCGTCATTTTACGCAGATTTTCTTATACACTCATTTTAGGGCCAAAATCCTCACTTTTCCCCACCTTTTTGCCCCTAAAAGCTGAGTAAAGGTTGCTGCAGTATTTGGAGTGGGTTGTTGAGTGTTTCTAAACACTTTTTATGATGGCTGAAGCATACTTTCCTAAGGAATGCGTTTTTGAGTCATGATCTGCTGAGAATTCCATTTTTGATACTACAGTTTGTTGCACTACTATTGTTTGGGTGTTCTAGTTCTATACCACTTGGTGTGTTTATCTCTCACTCTTAGACAGAGGCTGGAAAGGGCCAGGTAGCCTTCGGATCTCGTTCTCTTATAGAGGTGACATATCCGGTAAATGCCCTCCTAGTCTATCTCTGGTTGGAGTTTTGTTGTGTTTTAGAGATATCCCCGAAACGGGATCTTACAGTGGTATCAAAGCATAGTTCTGGCTCAGCCTATGGAGCTAGTTATCTATGGCAAATATGAGGATCTCAAATCAGCATGATCATTTACCCTCTGGAGATTATTTCAGAGAATGGAAGTCCAAGGGGGAAGACTTCAAAGCAGCTTTGCCTTTCAAAGATTACTGTCAGCTCAGGCAGGATGAAGGAGGAAAGAACAGTGGATTTTCTAGCATGCAAAAATCAAAGTTGCAGCATACCACGGGGAGGTCACCTTCTCCCATGAAGGAGGGATCCACTAATCTCTGTGAGTCTCAGCCCAAGAAGAAGATGAGTTTATTCTCATCTCTTTTCAGATCCAGAGGAAATGCATCCACCTTTGAGGAGGTCAAGAAGATTGAAGAAAAAGAAGAGGAAGTACCATGCGCTTCCTATTCTCATCAAGAAGAGATCACATCACCTCTTGAGGAGGCTTGTGAAAACGCTGTCACAGTCATGGAGGAGCAGCCACATGCATCAACAGTTGGGGCAGCCAACACTTTTGAGGATGGGACTCTTGCAGCTCTACAAGAAGTTCCAAATGCACATCAAGAGCAGCTTGGTTGCACTGCGCTGTGCAACACGGAAACACTCAAGAAGGAATCAAATCATCATTCTCATGAGCCATTGTTGGATTATACATCACATTGGAGGTTGGGGTTTGAAGCCTTGAAGATTGATGGTAGACATCTTGGAGTAAGAAACCTTTTCTCCCTTCAAGATGACACTTTCTCAATGAGCTCCTCTCAGCTCAAAGAGAAACTTCTACTTTCAGATCCAAGACCTCATTGGTTTTGGAAGACTATGGATGAAAGGGAGGTCTCAAGGAGAGATCTCATTGGAAATGCACTTCAACACACCATGGAACGCAATGATTTTCTTCCCTTCTCACAAGAGCAGATAGAAGATGGAGGACAGCTTAGGATGGATAACATCTCTCATGCTTGTGTTGGACATCCCTTGAGCCATACACATCATGATGGGAGGTTTTTGCCTACCACCTATTTGATTCTTGATAGGGTCTCATTGATCCTTGAGAAGTTTACATTTCAAAATCCCATGAAGTGCAAAGTCAGAAATTTGATTTGGGAGGATGGTAACCCTCATGGGAGGAGTACCAGGATGAGGAAAAGAAGGATGCGTCCACAGGTAATTGAGTGGATGTGGATGATGAATAAGGAGCTAGGGAGCTACCTGCAGATCTATGATACCGGGCAGCAGGAGGCTTGGTTGCGCTAGTTACTCTTGAAAGAGTTTGGCCATCACTTGGCAAACACTCTTCCTAAAAGTAGGAGGATAGGGAAAAGATGGCTGGATACTTGCATCATTGAGCAGCATAGAGTATGGATGCATGGTGTTGATATGATACTCATATCATTCATTATGTCTTCATCACATGAGTTGTATGATGGAAGTATGGGGAGGCAACAAAATGTCTTGTTGCTTTGCTTGGGAGAGCAAGGGAAAATTTGCTTTCACACTTTGTATGATGTTGTAGGAGGAGATGGCATTATCTCCTTGGTCTTTGATGATGGCTGGAAGCACTTCCATCTTGGGAGGTATTCCATATTTGTTGCAGTATTATTAGAGGAGTCTTTGACAAGGAGCATGTCAAAGAACAGAGCTTTGTATTGACAGGAGCTTATTTGCATGAGCTCACAGCGCTGTCACTTTGGAGTAGAGACTTATGGATGAAGTGTGCCCAGCAGAGATATGGTGGATCTATAACCCATAGGTCCTAGGAGCACTTCATATTTGTTGCACTTGATGAACAAAGAGGAGGTAATGATGATAGAGACATCTATGGCATATTCTTCTTGACTTGGGTTTTCAAGCATAAGGAGGATTATCTTTTTGCAGCACATGGTTTAGTCTTCTTCATAGTATGCCAACACACTATAGAGGACTCATTCATGGATCCATGTACCATCTTACTTCCAGCATATGGTGAGGAGTTTGTTTATACATTCATTGATTTGCACACTCTTACCATTCTTATGTAGTGCATTGCTTCACAAGAGGGCAAGCTTGTCAAATTGCTCCAAGAATTGTATTGGGCCAATCTACATGATGGAGGTAGCCATCTCTTTTGTGGCCTTGGGCAAATGTTTTATCACTGCATGTATGTTCATTTGTTGCACTATAGCATGTATCATATAAAGACATGCATGATTAACCATGTAAAAAGAAACATTTTGCCTTGTACTCTTATCAAGCAGCAACTTGTAAAACTGCGTTGTACTTGTTGGGGAAGCTGTTGGTACCTCTTTTCATCACTTGTAACCTTCAGCGTTTCCTTCATTTTGCTGCGGATCATGTCTCCATTTGCTGATATAGATCAGATTTGTATGGGAGGCTTGATTATGAGGGAGACACATGAGCTGGATGTGTCTTTGAGTGGGAAAAAATCTCACATTTTCTGCACTACATGTTCTAATGGGAGCATGGGAGGAGGCATGGCCACCACTACTATATATGCGTTCTCTTTTGAGGTGGGCCATGAGATTGATAGTCATCCATTGTACAACCATGGGCAAGTGTTTGGTCTTAGGTTGTTGTCATATTCAACCATTTACTATCCATTAGTAGATGTGATGGATCTTGTACATTGCTTGTCATGTAATTTTCTGAAGTTGTAGTGGATGAGACTACGTTGTATCCTTGTGAGAGATTGTTTGCATCATGTATCATCATGTAAAACCTTCAGCAAACCTCTCATTCGAATGTTCCATGATGACCATGTCCTATTCTTCATGGATGGATTGTTTTGGGCCAGCTTGTTCTTCATTGTTGGAGGAACCTTCTTTGGAGGATTGTTCTTCATTTTGCCATTGGTGGCAATAATTTTGCAGCCCAGGATCAGCATACACTCTACACTTGTCATGAGTGGAGAGAAGGATAGCATGGGGTAAGCTATGATGCTTGCCAAGTTCATATTTTCGGCCCACCTTCATTACCGAAGCTGGAGGTGGAAGGAGATTTTCAGGAGTTGGCTTGTTGGGAGGTGGCTCATTTTGTTTGGATGATTGCATGGGATCCGGAAGGATTGTTGGATGGTTGGTACCGTGAGAGATCAGTTTGGGATCCTGGCATTGAGAGCTCCCTTCATATCAGGGTGATGCAGAGGACAAGGGAGATTCAGTGGCGCATCTGGGACCCAGGCACAGTTTTGCAGAAAGGAGACTTGTTCAGGCAGTTGCTTGAGGGCAAGCAACATTTTGCCGGGGGGGACTGTAATATTCCTAATTAGCGACAGCTAATTGGAATATTCTATTTTGTTTATTTTTCCATCTATAGTTTGTAAATAAATAAAAAGTGAGTGAAGAGGGTCTAACTCACTTAAATGAAATAAGACATCCACCTAGTAGCACAACGTTGTGACTTAAGTGGGAGTCAAGGGGGGGCCCAACACCACGTGGAGGAGAGGGCCTATGTACACTCTAGAAGCTTCTCCAAGCTTCTGCGCCGATAAGGATGAGAATGTGGATAAGGATGAGGATGTGGAGCAGAGAGAGAGGCTACATTGGGTTTTGGAGGGAAACCGACACTATAAAATATGGAGGAGCCTCCTCATTTCAAGGATGCTTGAGTTGTTGATTGTTGAGTGAGACATTTGTCTTCTTTGGCATGCTGACTATTTAGCCCGTCTGCTACACTGTTTAGTGTACCGAGTGTCTCCGTGCGGAAATCTCACCCTTAGCCCCAGGTGCCTGCTCGGGAAAGGTTAGTTTTTCAGCATCATCCTCCAGGACAGCGTTATTGCTGCAGCAGCATAATACTGTGTTGTAGGGTGTTGCCGTGGTGACTTTACGACACCACTTCCTTCTCTTGTTTTTCAGAGGGAGAGTCTTTCTTTCCTTTGGAGGATCAGATTGGAGGACATTGGAGCTGAATTGTTGATCTTGGCATCAGGCCAATATGTTCTTCATGCTATACTGCACAGTTCTTTCCCCAGATCTGCGTTATTTCTGAAGGAGCAGCGTTCCAGGGTTTTTGGCATCATTTTGGAGTTAGATCTCTGATTGAGGGTGATCCTTAGATTGGCCAACCAATCCAAGTATATTTCTGATCTGATACTAAAGTTTTGCTTCAGAAATTCTGAATCATTCTGCAGATCTGCTGCGGTAAACTCAGATTTGCTCCGACATTTTCATGTATTGCTGAAATCCCCAAGGGGAAAGTAATAAAGAGCCCTTTGGGCATTTTGTCTCATTATAGATCTCTGTTTTCATGTATTTATCAGTTTCAGATCTGTAATATAATAAATATAAGCTTCGGCCTCCTGGAGAAAACGCTGAAGGGTTTCTGGATCAAACTCTTGTCTTGCTGCACCTCAATCTTGAGGGATTTTCTAAATAAAACTGTTGTTTAACCTTGCTGAAAGCCTATGCCTTGTTCCCAAACTCAATCTCTGATTATTCATAGTGCTTTACATCTCATACCTTCAGAAAATACGCTGCCCTTGCTTCAGTAAAATTCTGCGTACTCAAAGTCATGGGAAATCAGGGTTTTTCTTGACTAGTCGGGAAGGAGGAACTGTTTAACATAGAAAAACGCCTTTGTTTGAGCTGAAATTCGACATGGAAGTCCCTCTTAACCTAATCTAATATATTACAAAACCTTGACCCGTCATTTTACGCAGATTTTCTTATACACTCATTTTAGGGCCAAAATCCTCACTTTTCCCCACCTTTTTGCCCCTAAAAGTTGAGTAAAGGTTGCTACAGTGTTTGGAGTGGGTTGCTGAGTGTTTCTAAACACTTTTTATGATGGCTGAAGCATACTTTCCTGAGGAATGCGTTTTTGAGTCATGATCTGCTGAGAATTCCATTTTTGATACTACAGTTTGTTGCACTACTATTGTTTGGGTGTTCTAGTTCTATACCACTTGGTGTGTTTATCTCTCACTCTTAGACAGAGTCTAGAAAGGGCTAGGTAGCCTCCGGATCTCGTTCTCTTATAGAGGTGACATATCCGGTAAATGCCCTCCCAGTCTATCTCTGGTTGGAGTTTTGCCGTGTTTTAGAGATATCCCCGAAACGGGATATTACATCATCTCAGCTCTGATACCATGTAAATTTTTGTAGATGTTCTATGCTTGATGCAACTTTACTTTCTACTACAACAATCACATAACAATCAAGTAAAATGTTGATAGAACATACCAGTGGATCTACAAAAGACAAACCAGAAACAGAAAAATGTGGTGGTGTGTTACGGCAGTCAATAGGAAGCTTCAATCAGCAAAGTCTCCTTGGTCAACCACCCTAGCATGTGTCACAACAACCCTCAAAACAGCCACACGGTCAACTCAAAGTCAACCTCAGAAAAGTCAACGCTGCCCAGAACAGCAGCAACAGCAGCAGCAAGAAGTAAAATTCAACGCAGCACGGTTTACGGTCAACCTTTGACCTCGGTTCTTGTGCCAAAATGTATGGCCTTCCAAAATCAAAGTCTCCACCAAAATTCAGCTCCTTTGGACCATGCGTTGACCAAAGTCAACGCTGGTCAAACTTGCGTGGAAACCCTAGTTGCAGCAGATTTCTCTTCGTCCTTCTTTCCCATGTGTGAACCGAAAAATGCCTCCAAGGAGCTCAAACCAATCAGAAGAGGAGAGATGATGTATGAGGATGATATGAAATGTCCTCCAACGTTGACTCTATTTATATCAACACTGAGGTGTGTGACACATTTGCTGGGAGTGTAAAACCTTAAGGCCGACCTACACATATTTTGCAAGTATTAAAAATAAATTCAAAATAAATGTTTTGCTCATTGGATCAAAATGATCTTTAGATCGATCTTGCACCTCTTCGAAATAGGAACCCAATAAAAATATTGGTGTCATTATCTGAGCATCACAACATGGAGTTTGGACCTAGTTGTGCAATTTTAACATCACTCTTGCTTAAGTGCTTGAGGGCGGGGCAAGATGTTTCCAAACATTGCAGCTTAAAGGGTTAGTTCAACCAGTTGTTGCCAATGTTATTAGGCATTCCTAGTTCAAATCCCCTTAGGTGAGGCGCATGAATCTATGCGGATCTCATCCATGAATGTGGGGAAGAATCCCCTGGGTTTTGTCACGAGGTTTTCCTTGGAAAAAGAATAAACAGTGGAAAATATAGATATGGAAGTAAAGGATATTGCAAACTAAAAAGAACCTAGTTATTAAACAAATCAATAAGAAAAAGTACCAAATACTTATGAACCCAAGAGCCATACAACCATTAAAAAATGGCATTGAAATTTATTATAGAATAACCTAAGGTCGCCAAGGGCCTAAAGCATCAGCAAGCTTCAAGGAAAGTTGCTAAAGAAATGATAGCTTCAAAATCGATAAGATCTCAGTGATAGCTTATGATCACAATAAAACAGATCTTTTACCATCATAAATTTGTATTTAGGCTTAGCGCTAGCCTAAACCACTAGTTCCTTACGATTTTATATAAATCTACACTTTGTGTAGGTTAAATCTACTAGTGGTTAGGAACTTAGGATAGGTTAGTCAATTCTTCATGAAAAGGCATCAACCCAAAGGTCATAAATGAAACAATATAACTTTTAGCATTTTGTAATATTTCTCTCCCCTTCCACTTTGGAAGGCAGAAAAGAGCAGGAATTGAATATCAGTTTTTACTTTTTAGCTCATATTGCCTATATGAATGGAACTGTCATGGAGATGAAGCATCTGATATTTAGGTTGTCACTTGAAGAGCCCCCATTGAAGCACAGGATAATCTATCCCCTTCCTCTCACTGTATATAGTTTTGGGTTTATTTTGGTTTCAATATTTTTCCTTTTGTTAATTTTAACGACATTTAATTCAGTTTCCCTTCAATTTTGTAAGAAGTTCATGCATGAAATATTTTGTAGCTTTAAGTTTGAACTCTTCAATAGTTTACTGATATTAATCAACACATACCAAATATCCACACTCGTCTTCCAAAGGTTGGGGAGTCGAAAGTTTTGTTAGAAGTGTACATGCCAGATTCAACATTTGGACAAGTCTCTAAGAGGATTTTGAGCGAAGAATTTTGACCCCTGAATCTACTTGACATTTTGGCATTACTGTTACAGATGTCAGCATCTTAAACTTTCTGAAGACGTCAATATGCTGAGCACTAGTATCATTTAATAAAACAGAGGAGAAAGGAGAAATCGTGCATGCAGCCCTCCATTCCTTTTTGCATCGAGTGAGAACATCTTCCCTTCAAAAGTATCGAATGAAGGCATCTTTCCCAGTAACCATGAACAGAGGAAAAGATATCAGCAATCACCCAACTGCCCTATTTTGCTACGCATGAAAGATGACTTATTGAGAAGAAGAAGAACAATCTCTCTCTATGTACTACCATAGTTTATTGAAAAGAAAATATGGAGATCCTATTGTAATCCTTTTTGAGCTTGAGGTGTTGTGTCGAGGATGTGACTTGAAGGATGAACAAAAGTGAACTCAATCCCCTCCATATTGATTGGACCTACGATGAAGTGGTTTAGTACATTGACAGGAAATCTGTTAAGACATGCACACAAATAACATAAACAACTCTCGTGAAATACAAAGAATATAATGGAATGCTGGTCTTGAAAGAAGAAATCTTAAGACTAAGACAACAATAATATGAAACTTAGTAGACATATCAATGGATTTCCTGTATAACACTAAGATGCTCTGCCTTCATTGTTCCAGTTGCTTAGGCAGCCTATTGAGAGATCTGAAATAGAATATTTTATCCTCCATGATGGCACAGACAAACTTGAATTTAAAGACACGACAAATAAAAACCAGTGACCAAAGTCCTCCTGCTGGCATGTACAGACAAGATTCTAAGACTGACATTTCATTCAAACAAAAGAATGTTTTTGTAGCCACATTGTTATCACCTAAAATGCTCATAGTGAAATACAAGTGATTAATGAAATCATCATCGCTAGAAATGTATACCATGGTATCAATATACCCCTCAGAAGAGGCATCCAAAAAACTATGGAACATTAGCTTTTGTTTATTTGCGTGGTTTTCCTCCATAGAGCTCATGCAACATGTGTAGATTGTCCATTGTCCTTCAACAGCTGTGCAAGTCAAGAAAAGCATAAAAAGCAGCACATTGCATTATAAAAAAGGCATCCAGAGCACTTAAATCCAGGGTACGAGGAAACCCAAGTTTATTTTGCATTCAATGCCCAATTTAAGTGGTCCAAGGTGAAGGAAACATCCAAAATTTGAATTTGGCCCAATCATATGAGCTAGCTACAAAATTTTGGCTATAAAAAGGAGCCTGGGTATGCATTTGAGAAGAGTTCATTGGAGTTCATTTGGCATTGTTATGCTGGTTGTTTGATTAGTGAGAATTCTCAAGAGTCATCAGCATTGGAGAGAGAGAGAGAGAGAGACTTTCTAAAAGATCATTAAGGACCCTCCTAAGGGGAACGAGAAAGAGTCTACTTCTTGCTGCTTCTTCTTGGTGTCTTATAAGGCCTTTTACTTTACATTAATTGGATTAATAAAATGTTTACTTGCTTCATAGATATGGTGTAGTATGTTGTTTTCCATGTTTCAGTATTCCTTTTCTTATTATATTTATTATGCAAGCTGCTAACTCTTTAATCATTTTAATTCTCACTGTTCATTGTTAGTAATGTTCAGCCTCTCCATTACTCGAAAGGGGAATTTTGCTCACCTTAACTAAATAATTCTCCTAACAGAGACCTTCCAATATCCATCTATACAATGAACACACTCTCTCTCTCTCTCTCTCTCTCTCTCTCTCTCTCTATATATATATATATATATATATATATATGATCAAATATCTTGAACTCCAGTTTACATACATCTCCTGCAAATGTTCAAAATGTCACTGACTCTCTTCTGCTGCAAAACCACTACTGTGTCAAACATACAACCTCCATTACCCTTCAAAGTGTTGATTTTTGATAGCTTGGGAGGTACTCCAAGCCCTAGGGTTCAGGGTTTGGAGGTTGGAGCACCACAATAGGTCATTGTGGGTTTGGAACCCAAGGTTGGGGTTTTGCACCAATTAATGTTTGGACCAAAACCATGGAGCATTTTGGACATGTGATGGATGGAGATGATAGAGGACGTTGAGGAGAATCCAACACAACGAAAATCGTCGAATTCCGAGTTGTTGACGATGAGTTATGAATTTTTGAAGGAAATGATGGGTTTTTGGACATACAAGTCATGTAGGCTTGAGATGGTTATGTCCAAAAGACATATCTCTTGCAGAATTCGTGGAGCCTTCCTTCAGTGTATAAATAGGAGGTGATGGAGTTCACTTTTATCATCCAAATGTGAATCTCTCATGTGTGATATACCTCTGAGGCAGCCACAGGTCAGAAGGAGAGCTCACAAAGGAGAAAGGGCTATGATTTTGGGTTCCTTTTGTGACTGTGAGGAGGCCGCATTACAGAAGGGCTATTTAAGGTCCATTGTGTAGGTATTGCAGTTCTAAAGGGCAGCTGCAGTGCTAGAAATAATTCTGGGCTTGATTCTAAGTGTTTTGGATGTAGACCTCTAAAAGAGGGGCCGAGAGCTGTACAGGTGTCTGAAGGAGGGCTGAGTCTCTTAACTCGGGAAGAGAAGGGACCGAGGGCTAGTTTAAGGGCTGGAAAATAGTCCAGACTTCAGCATATGAGGTCAGACCCTATATGGAGGCTAGCTGCAGCTAAGAAAAGGATGTTTGGACAGTTTTGAGAGGGCTGACAGTTGCCCTAACCAGGCAGCAACAACAGCAGTATATCAGTGCAGAAAAGGAGCAGCAGGTATGTGTTTGAATGGTATATTTGTGTTGACCAGATGCTAGTTGGATGGTAGTTTGTTTGCAGCCTGTGGAAGCCAAGTGGAAGAGGGCTAACTTGGTGGTTAGAAGCCCTTTTCTAGGAGTAGATTCCACAGTGAAGTTTGGTAGTTGTATTGGGCACCTTTGGATTGTTGAAGGGCAACGTGTTGGTGTCCAAAGAAGCCCTTGAACAGGTGGCCAAGAAGGACATTGACAGCTGTTTGTTGAGTGAAGATTTGAGTCTATGTGTAGCTCTTTGATGGATGAAGGTAGCTACTAAGAAGGCAGATTTATGCTCAGGTATTGGCCATCCTAGAGGAGCAGATTGGATCAGCCCGTGTTCATTGTAGCAGAAGTGACTTGCAGGAGTGATAGGTGGCATCCCTCCTAGAGTCTCTATGTGTTGTTTCTTGATGGACTAAGGGGCAGCTAGAGAGCAGATTGGGAGCGAATTACCGGCAGGACGAGATACGACATAGAGGTTGTGTTTGTGCAGTAGAGCAGCGAGATTGTCATTGTATTTTGTATTCCTGTACTTGTGGATATTTTAGGGTCATTATCCCTTGTACGAGTGCCCTAGACTGTTGTATTATAAGTTGATAATATAATGAAGTTGGGTTACATATATTGTTGTCAATGTTCTTATTGTGCATGTGATTGGTTTGCTGCATTATATTGTTTCGCCGTGCTAAGTAGCTTTGTTTGAGATTCTATGTTAAGGTGTTGCACTTGGTGGATGGGGAAAGATTGGCTATGGGCTTCATTTATGAGGCTATGGATCAAGCAAAGGAGCAAATAAGGGCAGCATACAAGGACAAAGCGGGTAAGTATGGGCCCATTTGGGCAATTATTGATCAGAGATGGAACAATCAACTCCATCGCTCTATACATGCAGCTGGGTATTTTCTGAACCCAAGGTATCATTATAAAGCTCAGGAAGCAAGAGCTTTGACTGGAGAGGTTAGAGATGGATTGATTGACTGCATTGATCGCGTGATCCCCACAAAGAGTGGCCAGTTGCAGATACACAATCAGATCACTGTGTTCAGCCAAGCCTCAGGTACCTTTAGCAAGAACCTTGCAAGGATTGCAAGGGAATCAGATGAGCCAGGTTAACAAAGAATTTCAATTTTCAAATTCATATTTTATTATTTTGTATAATTGTTTATAATTTCAAATTCAAAGTTGGATATAAATTGTTGAGCTAACTGAAACTCATTTTTTGCAACACAATGGTGGGAGGCATTTGGTAGCCATTGTGCTAAATTGCAGAGGTTTGCAATCCGCATTTTGAGTCAAACTTGCAATGCTTCTGGGTGTGAGCGCAATTGGTCTATCTTTGAGAGGATTCACACAAAGAAGAGAAACCGTTTGGAGCAAACACGGTTAAATGATCTAGTGTATGTCCAGTACAACCTCCGACTAAGACGCAACCAATTGCTAAACAAAAGACCTGATTTAGATCCCATTGTTTTGGAGGATATTGATCCAACATCAGATTGGGTAGTAGAGACTTGTCCACCAGAGTTTGACTCTGATGAGGATATTGGTGTGGGGATGGACTTCGATACACAGGTAGAGGCTATGCTCAATGCAGATCCACTAGTAGCAGGCCCAGTCCCAAGCCCTCCAGTTGCAGGCGCAGGCACTTCCTCTAGTCAGCCACGATGGAGGCGCATATCTCGTCTATCTCAGGGTGGTAGGGCTATAGTTCCAGTTGAGGATGTTGATTTAGAGGAGGAGCGAGCAGTTTCCCCCTCTGGTTCAGAGTTTGAGGAAGAGGACATTGGCTTCTCAGATGTCTAGCAAAAGTGATTATTCATGTTTTGTTGTGGAGGCCATTTAGAACCTCCTTGTTTATGTTTTTTGTTTTGATCTCTACATCATCATCATGTATTAGACAGTGCATTGGGTGCAATTTTGATATAATGGATATATTCATGAGCCTACTTTGATCATATGTTGTCTTTTGTTTATATTGTAATGCTTTATGTTTGGAAACATGAATGAAAATCTTTAAAATTATGTTTTTTTACAAAAAAATAATATTTAATGTAGTTTTTACAAAAACCAAGTCATTGAAACTGAACTGGCCGAGTCAGAGTTGGAGTCGGAGCCGACCCTCAGCCGAATCAGAACCCGAGTCTGATTTTTAAAACACTGGTTTGTACCAGGACTCAGATATAGTGTGAGATATGTCTCAATGATCGAGAAGAAGGGGTTTGAGGCCTTATTCCAGGATGGAAAGGCAAAACTTAGACCCAAAGGATCTAGCTCCGCAAGTATTGTGTTTGGATTTAGAGAGCATGGTCTATACAGGCTGACGAACAAGCCTATGGATCATGGGAAGAAGAAGCAAGAAGACCAGGTGCAGGTTCTAGAGAAGCAGGTACAGGTGCAGGCTTTAGAGGAGGAGGTACAAGTTGCAAAGTAGAAATTCCAAGTTCCAGAGACTCAGGGAGAGTCGAGTTCTAGAGAGAGTTTGCAGGTTTCGAGGGAGACTTTGCAGCCCAAGAAGAGCGTGAGGTCAGTGGGGAGCAGGGGTGCTTCTACAGCTGCTAAGAAGGAATCATGGAGAGAATGGAAGACATTTCATAAGAAGAAGAATCAAGATGATTCCAGTGACAGTGACACTTCCGAGAGAGGCGTATGTTAGGCCCCTATATTACTAGTGTAGTCCCTTATTGTTGTTAGTGTAGCCCCCTTATTGTTATTGTTGTACCCCTGTAGTCCCTATATTGTTATTATTGTGCCCTTGCATTACTATTGTTAGGTCGGCTAGGATTTATATTGTGACCCCATGGACTCCTATATATAGAAAGGAGGTTTTGTCATTTGAATCATCTAAGAATTGTTCATTTCTGTAATGTAAAGGAGGATGCCCCCAAGTGACTGATTTCTAAGTCATTGATCTTTCTTTTCTTCTATTTTGTGAGCTGGTTTCATAACATTTGGTATCAGAGCTTTGGATTCTAGGGTTTCACTGCTTCAAACAAGACATCGTGGAATTTTTGCTATAATGTTTTTTCTACAAAAGTTTAGAAGCTAAAAAAACCCATTTGCAGTGAAATCCGGAGGAACTTGATGGAAAAATTTCAGATCTTTGTTCGCAATATTTTCGGAGATATGATCTGTGGAAGTTAGAGTTTTTGTAGGCTCCCAAATTTCATCTCAAAGAGGTGACCTTGGGAAAATCATCATAACTCTCTCTCTGAGCATCAGATTGGATTCCTATAAAAAGTGGCCAGAAGTACACGGACTGTAGTTTCTTGTGTATCGATTTCAGAGCCAGAGGAGGAAACAATGACACGTGTCATGTCGTACAAGTTTTCTCTACTGAACTAGTCCATAATTAGGTCATCGTGGGAGATTGGGCATAACTTTGCCTTGAAGAATCCAAATCAGGTCAAATATGTGGCATTGGAAAGAAGATTCAAAGGGCTACTAAAGGACTGAAGATAAAATCTTGGGGATCTGAAATTACAGAGATACATCAGTTTCAATATCGAGCTCCTCAAAAGTAAGAAAAAGGTGTGTATTTTTTTTTTTAACTTAAATAAGTCTTGTTTGAAAAATCAATTTGAAGTGATTCCAAGGGCATATTGAAGCATAGATATCTATATTGGGTTCTAAAATTCCCCCTAAAAAGAATTCAATACCCATTAAGCCCTCAGAAGGCTCTACTATGACTCATGAAGAGGAAGAAGTGCAACATGATATATCAAAATTACAAGACCAAGTGCAACAAATTTCGCTCTCGCAAAGAGTAACAAAAAATGAAATGGAAGCTAAGATGGATGGTTTGAAAAAAGGCGTGGAAGCTAAGATGGATGGTTTGAAGAATGGCATGGAAGCTAAGATGGATGACATGGAAGCTAAGATGGATGGTATAGAAGGCAACATGGAATATTTTAAGAAAGACATGGAAGGTTTGAAGGAAGGTTTGGCAAAGTTGCTACAAGAAAAGCTTCCTAATGGAAAAAAGGTAGTAGAGGAAACTCATGATGAGAACAAAAGAAATGTTAATCATAATCATATATTTCTCCACATTTCCAAAAAGTTTTGGACAATCATTTCAAGGTGTTTGAAACTCCCAAAGGACTCCCACCTATTCGTGATCATGATCATGCCATTCATTTGATTCCTGGAAGTGTTCCTCCAATACATTAGGCCTTACAAATATACTTATGTCCAAAGAGCGAAATTGAACGTATGATTGCAAAAATGCTAGAGTGTTAATTTTAGAACATGTTCTATGCCATTTCAGATTAGGGTACACAATACTGAAGCGGATAGAACATAGCAATAGATTAATAGAAGAGATAATGAATGGTGGAGTTACGGCGATCAGCAGGATGCTTCTACCAGCAAAGTCTCCAATAGGTCACTCAGCCAAGCGTGTCACACATAACCCCAGTACAACTCAAACAAAGAACTCCACAAATACGCAGCACCAAGAACGCAACTCCATCGCCATCAAGAGAGAAAAATCCTCCACAATGTGTGTAAAATGAACTCCAAGTCTCTCCAATATATAGGCATCTTTGGGGGTGTGTGACATGCACTTTAAGACATTTAAGTCTATATTATATTCCAGGCCGACCTAGCACATAAGTGGAATAAATTCAAAGTCCATGTTCTGCTCATCCGATCGAGATAATCCTTAGATCAATCTTACACCTCTCCGAAAGAGGAATCCAATAAAAATATTGGGATCATCATATGAGCAACACAACCCGGAGTTTGGACCTAGTTGTCCAATTTTAACACTCCCTCTCAACTAGGGAGAACTCCGTCCACTAGTGCAATCCAAACATCATGCGTCATCCCGCCGTAATTTGCTTTGCTGGCCTCTTTATTTCAAAACAGAAGTGTGTTAGTCACAAAGACATGATACCCGGCTAACAGATTCAACGCAGAGGTCTGAAACCTCTATAGGACTCACAAAGAGTCTCATACCAACTCGAAGTTGGTTTATCTGATCTGAAGTCAGTAGGAGGTCCGAAACCTCACTTGGACTCAAGAGAGTCATATATACTAACCCGAAGTTAGTTTTACTGACCCGAAGTTAGCTGGAGGTCCGAAACCTCACATGGACTCAAAGAGTCACATACCAACCCAAAGTTGGTTCATCTGACCCGAAGTCAGCTGGAGGTTCGAAACCTCACATGGACTCAAAGAGTCACATACTAACCCAAAGTTGGTTCATCTGACCCGAAGTCAGCTGGAGGTCCGAAACCTCACTAGACTTGATCCCAGATCAAGTGGTTGGACACGTGCCATCCTAGATAGAGAGTACGGCAATCTCTGATGCGTCCATCAGTATTTGTTACTAGTCTCTAGCTTTTCCCACCTCATTGGCCAAATGAGAGGTACTTCCCATGAGTCTGGAACTCGGTGGGTAGGATGCATACGGGGCACAGATCATGAGAGGTGAACCTACTCAAATATCATAAAGGTGGGGCAGAAGCACCACAAGGTTCGGTAAGCCTAGCCCCGTGTGTGCTTATAGCTCCGAGGAACTATCCCCAAGGCTCCCCCAGAGCTCCCAGAGCTCATCGTCCAATAGGACCCTCAGAATAGGGTCGTTCCACGATTCCAAGATTCTCACAGAAGGTTAGGAACATGACCTTCCCCAAGGGCATAGTGAGAATATCCGCGACCTGCTCATCAGTTCCTATGATCGAGCCCTACGGCGCCTTGTTGTACCATATCCCGGATAAAGTGGTACCAGCCATCAACATGCTTAGATCGTTTGTGGAACACGGGATTCTATGACAAAAGAATCCCCCTCAGGTTATCATAAAGGATAACGGTGGCATCTAGCACATGCTCGAACAACTTACTGAAGAGCTTTCGCAACCAAGTGACTTCACAACAGGCCATACATGTTGCAATGTATTCGGCCTCAGTGGTGCTCAAGGCTACCGACTTTTGTTTCCTGCCCGAAGCAGATCTACGTGTGAAGCAACATCCAGATGTGCTCTTGCGATCCACCACACTGCCAGCCCAATCGGCATTAGTATATCCAAGGAGTGTCATGCTCCTGGCAGTGTATCTCAGCCCATGGTCTATCGTGCCCCAGAGATATCTCAAGAGTTTCTTGGCACCAACCCAGTGAATATTATGATCAACCATGTGTTGACTCAAAGTGTTCACTGCACAACATAGGTCCGGATGGGTGTTCACTGAAAAAAAACACCAGAGCCCCTACGAGTTGACGATACTCAGTAGGATTTGCTAACACGGGCACAGTAGCGCTGCCGCTCAACTTCTTGAAGTTGAGCTCCATCGGTGTCGACACGAAATTTCAGTCCATCATGCTAAATCTTTCCAGAAGCTTCGCAATGTATTTTCGTTGAGAGAGGAAAATCTCGCCAGGTCT
The DNA here is from genome assembly GCA_034641835.2 of Pinus albicaulis. Lineage (NCBI taxonomy): Eukaryota > Viridiplantae > Streptophyta > Pinopsida > Pinales > Pinaceae > Pinus > Pinus albicaulis. The sequence goes on along the minus strand of CM076579.1, from coordinate 496,046,613 downwards.
CTGCCAGACCTCCAGGCCTAGGAAGTAGTGCATCAGTCCTAGGTCCTTCCTTTCGAATTCAGTAGCGAGCTCCCTCTTGCACCGATGAATGAGGGGGTCAACACCTGTCAGGAAGAGATCGTCCACATACATTACCCAAATGAGAGGCTTTTCTCTATCAACCTTAAAGTACAGGTTTGGATTAGCATTACTACGAGTGAAGCCCAGCTTCATCAGGTAGCTATCTATCCTCTTGTACCAAGTTCTGGGTGCTTGCTTCAGCCCATAGAGGGCTTTCTTCAACTTGCAGACATGGGTGTCCTGATCCTGGACTTTGATCCCCAGAGGTTGTTCTACATACACCTCTTCCTTTATTGCTCCATGCCAAAAAGCGATCTTCACATCCATCTGGAGGTTGCTTCCATCCTTGCGTAGCAGCAAGGGTAATAATAGATCGGATGATGGTATATATTAGGCCACTGGTGTAGATATGTCATCATAGTCTCTGCCTTTCACGGGCAACGAATCTTGCCTTGGACTTTTCATCACCTCCATCAGATCCATGCTTGATCTTATAACGAGGTGACAACAACTTTGTCCTGTGGTCTAGGGACCATATCCCAGACATCATCCTGTCATCCTTCCAGACTTGATGTTTTATAGCATCATATTGAACTCATGGTAACTAGATACCCTTGGTATCTATATGGCTTCTTGGTTTTCTTCCGGAATTTCCCCCTCTGAAGCCATATGTCTTTGAGCCATGAGGATCTTCTTTCAGCAATGATATTAGCTCAGGAGCATATACAGATGTATTTTCCCTCTTAATGCCAGCTTCTCTCGAGAGAGAAGACATCTATTTTAAATGAGGGCATCCCAGACACCAGCTTGGAAAGGAGATTTATTCTCCATAGACAAAACCATCCAAGACTACAGTCTTTTGCTAAAGATTCCAACAATGTGTCTGAGGGCTAAAAAAACACATTTTACCATTGCGCTCCAATGTGAAACTATTATTGTACATGCTTACTGCTACATAGGTGTTTATCTATGTCACTGTCCAACAGGGACAATATATCAATCAAGCCTTAGCTTGTGTTAGAAGTCCTGTTATTCTGAGGAGGTCTGTTGTAGCTTCCTTAACCAACCTTCTTTACTGTTACCCACCGAACTAGGAATCCAAACATGATTCCTTCTTTCATAATTTTGCATTTGAGAGCTTCATCTACTACATCTGGCATCTCATCCAGCACTGCTTCTCAATTTTAGATTTACAGTTAATAGTTGACTGATCTAGGGCTTCATGTCTTCAGATCTCAGTTCTGCAATTTGTCTCCTAAATTGCACAGATCTAGGAACCAATCATACAGATGTTCCAGTCACAGAATTTACCCTTCGTCATGTCAGTCCATACTTTATGTCATACTTTTCCGTTATGCAGATCTAGCACAGTCATAAGTGCACATCAATCAATAATGTTCATTACCGATGAACATGCCTCATCTTGATTTCTAACCATAGTGCACAACATATAAACTGTGCCCGGAATCTTTACATTCAGCGTTTTGAATGAAAATCTTATTTATTTTCTATCCATGATGGTTTGCAGGGACTGTCCAATAATTCATAGGCTTCACTGAAACTGCTATACATTGTTGTAGTTTTTTGTTACGTTATTTTGCAGACTGCACCATCCACTTAACCAGTCATTGGACAGTCTTCTGAAACTGCAGCCTAGGCAAGGCAAGGTGCCTTATGAATGGCTGAAGTTCTGGGTATGAGACAGTCTCTAAAAAATGATCATGGGCAAAGATTTAGTCACACGACCCAACCTTCTTGCCCAAAACATACCTCAAATGATGCAACTTCTTTCCCTTGCATCCCCGGTGACCTTGTAATGTGAGGAGGCACCTCCATTTTATTTTGACCTTCAAAATGCCACCTACAGGCCTGCGGCCTAGTCATGATGGTTTTCTTGCCCAGAAAACAATCTTCCAGCAATCTTCCACAGACTATCGTAGCTTCAGCTACCTTTGTATCCTAGACAGAACATGAAATGGGCATTAAAACGACATAGAGCAGATCCAAACTTACCTTTTGGCAGACGTTAACTGTTGATGGTAGCCTTTAATCCGCATTTTAATGTTGTCTTGTCCAACACCTTAACACTATTGTACACAACCCTTATCTGCACTTCTTTCAGACTTCTTCACGCTATTATTTCACAAAGGCATCCACACATCTTTTCTTTATGCTTCGGGCAACTCTATAAGACGTAGTCCTGGTATGTCGTATCACAGATCTTCCTTTGCATTTATTACTCATACCGATTTGTAGTGCCACCTGGTAAACCATAGAGAGTTCGATGCTACCTTCATTTAGCCGAGAACTGAGTTAACATTGCTCGATGAATGAATTCCTAGGACTCTGCTTCAAAGAGCATGAACCCCAATAGCCCTCTTGAGATCAATCACTCTGGAACTAAATCCCCCTCTCCACTGTATATGTAAATTAAACATCGGACCCACCAAGAATGCTCTACTTGATATTCTTTAACAAATGTATCAGATGGTGACGTGGCAACGAACCCACTACATTCTGTCTCTGCGCCAATTACATTTACGTTACAGGCAACAAGCAGGCTGTTGCACCATGGGTTATTTATATTTTAAATCACGAAGTATACAGAGTGTATATACGTCGGAATGTAGTTGTGACCCTTTGATTTTGCACGCAGATGATCGACATAACCAAGACCAGTTTGCCCAACCGCCCAGTTGCTTGTGCAGCGGGTCATCGTATGTGTGACCTTTTTGAAATTCACACCGCTGCCCATGCTGTTTTCTAGTCTGAATTCTTGTGTGCAGTTTTCAAACTATCGAATAATACCGTAATCGAAATGCCCCTGCCCCAATAGAATTGATGCGGGCTTAAAAGGAACCAGTGGTGGTATCGTCCTAAAAACTGCGACGTGATTAGAGGACAGCTGCAAGCGATCACCTGGTGACAGCTCCAGGTTACTAAGTGTCTGGCGCGAATGCTATGAATCCATCTTCTCTCTATACCAATGTGTCCGCAAATACGATAATGGTGTCATCTGCCTTCGCCAATTTTGCCACTCCCAATAATCACGGCTCTGCACCCTAGTACACGAGATCAAAACCTCTGAGTCGGGGCAGAAGCTGGCTTTGTATGACTGCACCGAGCGCGTTCAGGTGGGTTCCACAGGTGTCTTTGCCCAATATTTACACCACCCATTCCGAGCAAAAAGAAGTGCACGCTGATTTTAAAACAGATGTTGTCTAAAAAAATGCCCACGCTGTCCTAAGGCTCCTTCGTCTATGTTGAAGGTGTTTCTACTTCCATGCTGAAGGTTAGATCTTCTTTCATGCTGAATGTTAGATCATATAGGAACTGATGAGCAGGTCGAATTAACTGGCCACGTCAATTTTCTGAATCGACTGAAGTTGTGCTTAATCTGTGCACAGCCTGCGAGAAGCCCTGCCACTCCAAAAACAAGACAGACTTGCATACGAAAAGAACTGGCCACAGCGAGTTTACGGATAAGGCTGAGGAGGCTGCAAAGAGGTCTTAGAATAACCCACATCTCGCTGTTTGCTACCGTAGATAAGCTAGGCGTTGTCTTCTCTCGGGCTCCGATACCAGGTTAATTTTAGAACATGTTCTATGCCATTTCAGATTATGGCACACAATACTGAAGCAGATAGAACATAGCAATAGATTAATAGAAGACAAGCCAGAACAGAGATAATGAATGGTGGCGTTACGACGATCAGCAGGATGCTTCTACCAGCAAAGTCTCCAATAGGTCACTCAGCCAAGCGTGTCACACATAACCTCAGTACAACTGAAACAAAGAACTCCACAAATACGCAACACCAAGAACGCAGCTCCATCGCCATCAAGAGAGAAAAATCCTCCACAATGTGTGTAAAATGAACTCCAAGTCTCTCCAATATATGGGCATCTTTGGGGGTGTGTGACACGCACTTTAAGACATTTAAGTCTATATTATATTCCAGGCCGACCTAGCACATAAGTGGAATAAATTCAAAGTCCATGTTCTGCTCATCCGATCGAGATAATCCTTAGATCAATCTTACACCTCTCCGAAAGAGGAATCCAATAAAAATATTGGGATCGTCATCTGAGCAACACAACCTGAAGTTTGGACCTAGTTGTCCAATTTTAACATAGAGGCTGGTATAATTCAACCTAGTCAAAGTTCTTTCTCTGCTCTAGTAGTATTGGTGCACAATAAGGATGGATCATGGCGCATGTGTCCGGATTATAGGGAGCTCAATAAGCTCACTATTAAAGATAAATTTTCCATTCCTATGATTGATGAATTACATGGAGCAATTTATTTCACTGAGTTGGATCTCCGTTCAGGACATCATCAAATTAGAATGAAGACTAAAGACATTCCGAAAACAACATTACGAACTCGTGAGGATCATTATGAATTTTTGGTCATGCCTTTTGGCCTTACCAATGCACCTTCTACATTTCAAGGGTTGATGAATTCCATTTTCAAACCCATAGTATTAAAAACCGGAACCGGTGACCAGACTGGTTGACCTAATGAACCTAGTTTCTGACCGGAACCGGTCTAACCGGTGCTGGTCAGATCTAAATGAACCTGTTTAAAAAAAAAACATTAAATAATCAATTTTTAATAAAAAAAACTATTTGTAATATTTCTAACCATGATTCAAAACCAATAGAGACAAAATATGCAAAGTTTTCTCATTTATATACCATGTGAAGGTGAATATATCAAAATGGCACCAAGTGCAATACATATCATCAAAAAAATACATAAGCAAGGAAGCTCCAAATGGCCTATAAAGTCCAAAAACATTGCTACAAGTTATGAGGCCATTGGCCTACTACAAGATTACATATTAGTGATCAACAACATGATCACTCCTCATCATGATCAAAATTATCACCACTACTAGACAAGGGATCATAAACATGACCTACATAAATAATATGGCTCAGAGTTTGAGGACTCCTAAAACTCCTTTACAACTTTAGTAGTAGTAGTAGTAGCAAAAATAGACATCAAAACTACAAATCACTGGGTAACATGGTCTCTCATGAAACTCGTCATTGATTCATCGCTACTAGAAATGGGATCATCAAAAGAGATACATAAACATCATCTAGCTCAAAGTCTTCAGACTGGATTGCTCAACCTTATAACATGATAGAAATTTAAAAAGTTTAACATGCCTAACCAATGATTTTGGCTTGAGTGAAGGGTTCATCTCTTCAACCTTAAAATGCAATAGAAAAAGATTAGCATGCCTAAACAGTTGTTTTCCTTTGAGTGAAGGGTACATTCTTGTTAAGGCCACAGTAGGGGAGTTCAACAATCAATACCACCAACATCAACAAAGTTCAACAATCAATGCCACCAACATCAAGGTTCTTAAAGGGCTTCATGCTCTTTATCAAATGCCAATCTCATACCCTTACACATGATAGAATCAAATGGAAACATTGCAAACCCCCAAACCATGAAACCCTGAAAACCATTAAGTCTACTGAATTTTGAGTGAAGTCTAAAATTCTAATTTCTCCATATGAAATTCAATGAGGTCGAAAACACTCATAAACATCTTGAGTCATTTCATGGTAATGTTAAAAATTTAAGTAAAAGGATGAAAATGAAAAATAAAGGAAATGTCACTTTTACTTAAATTTTTACTTTAAAAATTTAACATTACCATTAATTGCCAACAAGATGTGTCAGGAAAATGAGAGGGTAGGCATGCTTTTCTTAGAGGGAATTTTTTGGAGGAAAACAACCTTAAATTTCCCTCAAAAAAGCTCCAAAACTTTAAAAAAATCATTATGTGGGGTCCATAGTTGGCCTGGCAATGAACTGGCCGGTTTAGGATGGAACCGGCCACAAACAAGGTGTTGCAAAATATTGGTGCTATGGCATACAAATTGGAGCTTCCTACATCTTCCCGAGTGCACCCAGTTTTCCATGTTTCATGCTTAAAGAAGGTTATAGGTGACAAACTTTCGGTTCAAACAATATTGCCAAACTTGATGAGGAAGGAAAAATCATATTGGAACCTAAAGCAGTCACGGAAACAAGAACTCGACAACTATGAAATCGATCAATTTCAGAGTATCTCATTAAGTGGAAGAACTTACCCACTGAAGATTCCACATGGGAGGATGAGAATTTTATACAGAAGCATCCAGAACTACTCAAGCGTTGAGGACAACACTTTTTTGAAGGAGAGGGGCATGTTAGAGCCCTATATTACTAGTGTAGTCCCTTATTGTTATTAGTGTAGCCCCCTTATTGTTATTGTTGTACCCCTGTAGTCCCCATATTGTTATTATTGTGCCCTTACATTATTATTGTTAGATCGGCCAGGATTATATTGTGACCCCATGGACTCTTATATATCACTGTTCCACGGGGTCGCACCCCCCTACCTGGGGGTCAAGTATCCTAGCTCCCTCACGCTCCGGGGACTTGGGGACGGCTGAGGGTCGTTTCCCAAAGCTCCCAAAAAACAAGGTACGAGAGGAAACTTCTGGGGGGTCGTTTCCTAGGAAAAAGGGGACGTGAGGTGTCATTTCCTAGGCAAAAGGGGACATGAAGGGTCGTTTCTCCAGTGAAAAAATTGCAAATTTTTTAATGAAAAAAAAAAATTCTGAATTTCTAAGGGTTTGAGTTAACTTAAAAGTTTATTTCAATGTTTCATTGTTCATTTCACTTTTAATTTACGCTGAAGTTGTCACCGCTGCCCTATTTTATGTTGTATTGTGGGGCAAGGCAAAGGATCAATCCAAAATGGATACAAGCACAGAAAAGAATGGACTTGAAAATGAATCCAACTATATCACAACTACAACAACAGAAGAGTCTAACATTGACATTAATCAACCCATCTTACAACATGAAGGCAGTGCTGAACATTTAAGTCATTCTCACACAAATTTCTCATGAGTAATTTTTTATTAGATCTAAACACAAAATTGTTTTTCTGAGAAATAGATTCTTTTAAGTTCTTGCCACCTTTAGTTATGAGAAAGGAAACCATTGTCAAAATTCCCAAGAATATAATGTATTATTCTTCCCTTCTTCTCTTCTATTATTTGACATAAAGGCCATGGTCTCCAGTTTTTTAACATCACGGTTACAAACTTACATGTATGATATCCTTCATGATGTAAGTATTATATATTATATAATGATAAAGCAGTTACACTATAAATATCAAAATTTCAATGATATATCATATATTTTTATACTTGTAAGTTTTTAAGACCCCGACGTCCCCCCCACGTTTCCTAAAAATTGGTGGGGAGCTTTTGCATAGGCCGCTCCCGGGCTCCCTCGCCCCCACCTCCAGGGTACTTGGTGGAACATTGCTATATATAGAAAGGAGGTTTTGTCATTTGAATCATCTAAGAATTGTTCATTTATGTAATGTAAAGGAGGTTTCCCCCTCGAAGTGGCTGATTTCTAAGTCGTCGATCTCTCTTTCTTCTATTTTGTGAGTTGGTTTCATAACAACGTAGTTCGTGCTACAGGGATTGCTTCAGTTGTGAGCACCAGGAGTTGTGTTGCGAGTAGTGATGATGATGATGAGCTACTTCCTAGTTTTGGAAGTACCTTCCTCGCTAAGAGGGAGTATTGATTTTTGATAGCTTGGGAGGTACTCCAAGCCCTAGGGTTCAAGGTTTGGAGGTTGGAGCACCACAATAGGTCATTGTGGGTTTGGAACCCAAGGTTGGGGTTTTGCACCCATCAATGTTTGGGCCAAAACTATGGAGCATTTTGGACATGTGATGGATGGAGATGATAGAGGACGTTGAGGAAATCCAACGCAACTAAAATCGTCGAATTCCGAGTTGTCTATGATGAGTTATGAATTTTTGAAAGAAATGATGGGTTTTTGGACATATAAGTCATCTAGGCTTGAGATGGTTATGTCCAAAAGACATGTCTCTTGGAGAATTCGTGGAGCCCTCCTTTAGTGTATAAATAGGAGGTGATGGAGTTAATTTTTATCATCCAAATGTGCATCTCTCATATGTGATATACCTCTGAGGCAGCCGCAGGTCAGAAGGAGAGCTCACGAAGGAGAAAGGGCTATGATTTTGGGTTCTTTTTGTGACTGTGAGGAGGCTGCAGTGATCTGGGAGCTAGGCCGCATTACAGAAGGATTGCAGTGTTACACGGGGTCTCGCCCCCCCACCTAGGGGTCTAGATTCCTTGCCCCCTCGCGCTCCGGGGTCTTGGGGACTTCTAGGGGACGTTTCCCTCACGCCTCCTCACGCCCCCGCACACCCCCTTTCACGTCCCCTCATGCCCCCTCACACCCCCCTTCACGCCCCCTCACGTCCCCTCACCGCCCCTTTTAGTTTATGGTTTCATGTTAAAAGTTGATGTGCCACTTAGCATATTTGAGAATCCAAGTGATTCTGATTCAGATGGTGACATGGTTGATCCTGATATATTCGTGTAGAAGTTGGATGCAGAGACTAGTGGGGCATTAACTTGAGCATTTATGCTCATTTATCATTATGATGATATCATTTGATATTCATATGTTATGTTTTATGCTTTATGTTTCAGACATAACTTATTTGCGTTTAAGTTTTATGTTTCAGACTTGAGTTGTAAACTTCAATTTAAACTCTATTTTGAATCTTGATATAATATGTCATATGATATATTAAACTTTATTTTCATTGTACATTGTTATTAGTTACATTAATGATTATATAGTTACAAACTTACAAACTTACATGCATGATTGTATGATGTATGTTTTAACTTTTTAACTTTTAAATTTGTTTCAATTATATGATTCATCATTCATCGATTTGTAATTTTATCATTTATGATTTATCTTTCATGATGCAAGTGTATGATGACTGTATATACATTCCTTGAAAAAATATAGTTACATTTTAAATATTAAATTTTATAATTTTTATGACCCCGACGTCCCCCCACGTTTCCTGAAAATTGGTAGGGAGCTTTTGCATAGGCCGCTCCCGCGCTCCCTCGCCCCCTCGCTCCCACCTCCAGGGGACTTGGTGGAACATTGAAGGATTGTTTAAGGTCCATTGTGTGGGTAATGCAGGTCTAAAGGGCAGCCGCAGTGCGAGACATAATTCTGGGCTTGATTCTAAGTGTTTTGGGTATGTACAGACCTCTAAAGGAGGGGCCGAGAGCTGTACAGGAGTCTGAAGGAGAGCCGAGTCTCTTAACTCAGAAAGACAAGGGACCGAGGGCTAGTTTAAGGGCTGGAAAATAGCCCATACTTCAGCATATGAGGGCAGACCCTATATGGAGGCTAGCCGCAGCTAAGAGAAGTTTGTTTGGACAGTTTTGAGAGTGCTGACAGTTTCACTAACCAGGCAGCAACAACAACAGTATATCAGTCCAGAAAAGGAGTCGCAAATATGTGTTTGAATGGCATATTTGTGTTGAGCAGATGTTTGTTGGATGATATTTTGTTTGCAGACTGTGGAAGCCAAGTGGAAGAGGGCTAACTTGGTGGTTAGAAGCCCTTTTCTAGGAGCAGATTCAACAGTGAAGTTTGACAGTTGTATTGGGCACCTTTGGATTGTTGGAGGGCAACGTGTTGGTGTCCAAAGAAGCCCTTGTGGAGAAGAGGGACATTGACAGTTGTGTGTTGGGTGCCTATGTGTAGCCCTTTCATGGATGAAGGTAGCTACTAAGAAGGAAGATTGATGCTCAGGTATTGGCCAGCCTAGAGGAGCAGATTGGATCAGCCCGTGTTCATTGTAGCAGAAGTGACTTGCAGCAGTGATAGGTAGCAGCCCTCCTAGAGTCTCTATGTGTTGTTTCTTGATGGACTAAGGAGCAGCTAGAGAGCAGATTGGGAGCAAAGGACCAGCAGGACAAGATACGGCATAGAGGGTGCGATTGTGCACTAGAGCAGCGAGATTGTCATTATATCTTGTATTCTTGTAATTGTGGATATTTGAGGGTCATTATCCCTTGTACGGGAGCCCTAGACTGTTGTATTATATGTTTCTAATATAATGGAGTTGGGTTACATATATTGTTGTCATTGTTCTTATTGTGCAATTGATTGGTTTACTGCATTATATTGTTCTGCTGTGCTAAGTAGCTTTGTTGAGATTCTTGGTTTGGTAGTGTCAGAGATTTAAGATTCTATCCTAGACATCAAGGTCGTGGAAATTCAACACACAGTTCCATATGCAACTCTACAACCCAAAAAGATGACATACAATCCCACATCAGTCCCAGCAAATGGAAATTTCTGACCAAAAGTTAATCACAGAAACCTGTCTTTACCTTTAATCTACCCAGAAATGTCAAAAACTGATCATAACCAAGGACCTACATATGCAACCTCTTCAACAACCAAAGAGAAATCTTCCTCAACTAATCATTGTACAATCAACCCAACAACCAAAAGTAAAGGAAAGTGAGGAAAAAGTACAGGAATCCAATCTGTTAAGGAGGAGCCATCGAAGTTAGAAGCTCACCCCTCAAAAACATTGCACTCTACTCAAGAGAAAGAAGAGAGAATGGAAGTTGATTTAGGGAACAAGTTCAAAGAATTGCATCATGGAGTCCCCTTGGTATGACCAAAGGAAGACAACTTGCAATGGCTAGCATCCAGCAATGATGAAAGATACTAAGTCATGAATGAGGATAGGTTTTTGGCCTCAAACACTGAAATAAAGGAACAAGACTTTAATACATTCTATGTCTTGAACATGGACCGATATAAGAAACTTCACGGAGATGAGGAGAATCAGATAAAAATATTTTCCAAAAGCCACAGTTTGAAAGACACAAGGGATTGATATCTTAAGAAGATTCAGTCAAGAATATATACCATCCTCTTGTGTTCATAAATTTTACACTGGTAATAACATATAAAGAGATGTTTCAAAGCATCCTGGAAGAAAGTCAGAATGTCTATATACAAGAGTTCAATTCTCAAACACACCTTTTCCAGGGCTTACAAAAAAAGCATGAATTTAATGCATGATCGTGAACATGTTCAAATGGCATGCAAATGATTAGAATCCCTGATAATCCCTCTGATCTCGACAAGAAGTAAAAGGAGGACATGCTTAGATCAAAGGGAACTAAACAACTACATCTGAGCAAAACCACAGCATGATGACCTACTCAAGCATAAAGGTTAGGTGTAAGATAAAAGAGCAGGAATATAGAATAAAGGCCAAAATAAGGATGCTGCCCAAACAAAAGGTAGATTAGGGAATTAATGAGTGACAAAGACCAGGCCAGACCATCTTGAGTAAATTCCACTATCTTCTGAGATGAAAAGTTCAGAAATTTGTTGTTTAGGAAAATCTTTCAATAAAAAGAAAAATCTCGAAAGAGAAAACTGTTCAAAACCTATAAGATCTGGGTGGAAACTGAGTATATAAGAATAAAGGTCAGATCCATATTTTTCCAATGGTACCTTACAGGGATGAAATGGACATGCTATGCCCAAGATATGGATATTTTCATCTTCGATGTCCAATAACAGGATAATGGAAAAGAACCTGTGCATACCACAAAGTTCGAATGCAGAAAATGAGACTGATTTCAGTTTTGGAAGTGTCAACAGTACAATTCATGAGCAATCATAACAACTGTTATGAGAAAGAAGGCCTCAGAACATCATCATTGCAATTACTCCACAGTGGAGGAACTCAACTTACAAAGGAATACCCCACATTTTCAAACCACAGAAAGAAACAGAAAGATATAAAGGAAACACTGAAAAGAAAGCATACCTCACAAAGATCATTCGCCTTCCAGATGGATAGCAGCAGCATGCATAGATATGGTAAACCCTCTCAAAGAAGCCATGATTTCAGCTCAAATAGTTACAACACCTTCTGTTCATCAACAGAATGGGGTTCTACTACCCAAAGAAACTCAAATTTGAACAACAGAAAAGCGAGATATGGAGGGGTGTGAAGGGACACATCTCTCCTTGAAAAGTCGCTATCATCTGAAATTCACATATCAAAAGGCAACAGCAACTCCCTGTCTGCTAATATTGCCTCACTACAACTTGCCAATATGAAGCAGCAATCCAAAAGGAAGCATAAATCCACATGAAGCGATGAAGACATGGATGCTTTCCAAGCTAAGGAGCACATGGCAGGGGGGAACCCAACAATTCCTGATATAGCAGCATCTTACAGGTTGAACCAACTTGCACAGACCCTTGGAATGCTTGCCTCAGGTAAATTTGTTTTGAATCTGCTTGAGACCTCCATATTAGAAAGAAAGATCCCACTCCCAAAGCCCAGAGGAGTAAAGAAAGGGGAGTTTCCTCAATGTTCTCTTTGGTCCTGTTAACATCGAAGCTGCACATGCAAGTTTGAGTGTTAAAACCAGCACTTTCATGAGCACATCCTCTTGGTTACAGTGTTTGAAATCAGGCTGAGTTCTTTTCTCAAGAGTTTGTCAATGCACAGTGCGGGATGCCATATTCAATGCATCAGTTCACAGTGCACACTCATACCAGTACAAGGTGCAACATTCTTCTTGAGTTGAGCAGGCTTCTCATGCATGCATATGCCATGCAGTAATTGGCACATGCATGGAAAGGGAAGACCTTAAAAGGGTAATTTTAGGGTTCTGATACTTGCTATTTTGGGAACTTTCTATTTTTAGAAAGTTCATATTTTCGAGATCTACTCATTTCTTTTGGAGTGATTCAAATCAGGCTGAGTTTTTTTTTTTTTTTGCAGAGTTTGTCAAAGCACACCGGAGGATGCCATATTCAGTGCATCAGTTCACACTCATATCAGTACATGGTGCGACATTCTTCTTGAGTTCAGCAAGCTTCTCATGAGTCATGGATGCATTTGGCATGCAGTACTTGGTGCACGCATGGGGAGGAAAAGGCCTCAAAAGAGTAACTTTGGGATACTAGCACTTGCTATTATGGGATATTTCTATTTTTTAGAAAGTTAATACTTTTGGAATCTAATCGTATTCCTTTTGGAGAGTTTAAAATCAGGACAAATTCCTATTCCAGAGTTTGTCAAAGCACTCAAGGGGATGCCATATTCAATGCATCAGTTCAAACTGATACTAGTACAGGGTGTGATATTCTTCTTGAGTTCAGCAGGCTTCCCATGCATGCTGTACTTGGAGCATGGATGGGAAGAAAAAGGCATCAAAAGGGTAAATTTAGGATTCCAATGCTATTTTGGGAACTTTCTATTTTTAGAAAGTTCATACTTTTGGAATATGATCATATTCATAGATACCCGTTTTGGAGATGAACATGGTTCAGTTTTGGTGATGATCAGAGGCCATGGAAAATCAAGGTTTCTTCTTTTTTCTTTTGCTTTTTTCTGAAGATGCTGGGATGCATCTGACCTGTGGCCATGTGTCATTAGTTTGGAGTCCAGGGAGGAGTTTTGCCCACTTTAGAAGATTCATGGAGGATGAGTTAGCTTGTTGATATGTGGCATCTACTCTTAGTCTTTAGATAGTGTATCCCACATAAGAGAATATTTTTACATGACTTACACTCTGAGCAAGCTTTTCCCAGTTGACTTTCACTTCTAAAAAGCTTTTATTCTAGGAAGTTGCCTTTGGTGACTATTCACTCAAAGCAAAAGCTCCCTATACATTGAAAATGATGCTTTTGGATTCCACTTGCATGCATTCCTTGGAGATCCCTTTTTCTATCCCTAGCATGATTTTCCTCCTCCTTTCTTCTATTCTCAGCATGCTTTTCCTCCCTACTCTATTCTTGGCATGCTTTTACTCATTCTATTCTTGGTTATTTGCTTTGTACATTCTCATTCACACAGTATAATAGATGGAACAATCATCAGTTCTTTCTTGAGGCCATTCATTCTTCGTTTCCATACTTTTGAAACCTTCCATGTCAAATTGAACAAGTGAATACTGGAGGTTCCTCTCATGATGCTCATTTTTCATTGTGTGCCTAAGCATGATGTCAGTAAAGTACTTGAGACATGATAGATTGTACCCCGAAGTGCTCACAGTGCAAAGCTGATATCTTTGAACTTTGTGTTTAGAACTCTTGAATAAAGGTAACACTATTTCGTAGCCAATTCTTGTTTATGGACAAAACTGATTGATGTAGAATTTTTAGAATTGAATGGCTTCAGGTATATCACCCTCCCAATCGATTAATCTGTTCTTTTTTGTCTCCATGCCCATTGGATTTAAGGTACCAGTCAAAAATAAGTACAAACAAGAAGTTTGTTCACTGAATTTTTCAATTTATACTTGCAGATCTACAACTCAGTCTTGCAGATCATAAGTAAATATTTGCATATTTACATGAGAGTAGCTCTGTTTTTACATTCGTAAGTGTAAACCTGAATTGTATTCGCTGTAATAAAGCACTTAATTGCAGAAGTCTCAGTCATATTTGGAGATTTCAGCAAGTATTGTAGATTTGAAGTATTTTGTAGGGCACAAGAGATTCATTTTTACTTCAGATCACTAGGAATGCCTCTTGAGGCTAGCCAGCACTAGCTCAAAGCAAGAGGGACTATGTGAGGTGACATTGGCATTTTCCCTAAGTGTTCATTCAATCCCCTAGGAATTAAATTCCCCAAGGACAATTTCAAGTAATAATTGGCCCCCCCAGAGGGGTTCACCCCCAAAAAATCAAAGCCCAAAGCATACAAACATTCCCCCACCAAGGATAAGACTTCTCTAGTCCCCAAATTCTCTGGTGGGGTCCACCCCCAGAGGCCAAACACTAGAGCACACAAACATATCCCTCTTGAAGAAATAAAAAAAAAGAAAAAAAACATCTTTGGTCTCCCACTAGGGTCCACCCCTGAAGATAGAAGATCTAAACATACCAAATCCCCCCCAAGGACCAAATCACTTCTTCAATCCTACATTCTTCTAGTGGGGTTCATCCTCAAAGACTAGAGACAAAAGCATACAAGCTCCCATTTGAAGAAAAAAAATAACTTTAATTCTTTGTTGGGGTCAACCCCTAGAGACCAAAGCCCAAATTATATCAAAGCATTCATGAAGATGAAGCATCCTTGATCCTCGAGTGGGGTCCACCCTTGAAGACCATTTCTTGGAGCATCTACAAGTTTAAAAGATCTCCAATTCCTCAATGCTCTAATTGGTCCACCCCTGGAGATCAAAGGACCAAAGCATCCACGAAGACAAAAGATCTCCAATCCTCTAGTCCTTGTGTTGGGGTCCACCCCCAAAAAGGCCAAACCCAAACCATACAAGATCATCTATGGAAATCAAAGTGTGTCTAGGTCTCTAGTGGAGTTTACCTTTGAAACTTGTAGAAAGGAAAAAGTGAAAACATAGATTCCAATAGTAATGGTGGTGTCAATAAACACCATTAGCACTTAAAGCACGATGAGCATAGCTCCATAAGTAGATGATATGATAGACCGATCAAGGAGATCATCTATTTGGACTTTAGTTATACACCCAAAACCCTCAATGAATGGGAGATCATCCTATAGCCATCCATATAATGTGGATCTATGAGATCAAATTGGACAATGTCAACTCTGTGTGCCTAGTCAATGGTCACTCAAGTCCATTCCAAAGTCGACTCCCTTAATAGTTAGCTCCATTTTCATTGTCAACTACACATTCTAACAAGGTCAGTTTACAACAAGAACATACGGTTCCAATATCACCACTAAACTTAGCTTGGAGGACAAATCTAATTATAACCAAATCACAAACCAATCCCCCTTTAATTCGATAATGATCACACATGCTAACAATTAAAGAAACTAATCTAGCCAAGTATAGTTAAGAAAGTTGAAACGTCGCCACTTCCAAATAACATGTAAACAACCATCATACTGATCAATCCAAGGTACAGTAACACTTTCCAAAAGGAAGTTTGAAAAACTATCACCCAAACAAGATTCTCCCATTGATCTATTCTAAAATCAATGAAACAATCCATGCAATGTGCTAACAACAAGAACACATGTGAGCAATAACAAAGTCCCAAAAACTATTGTCTAGCTTCATTAGGCCTGTTAGGTCCTCATATGGTGCACCGGTCCTCTTCCAAAAGAAGGACACCCCAGAATTGAGGACGTGCTTAGACTATCGTGCATTGAATAAGTAGACCATAAAAAAACTGGTAACCCTTATGCTTGGTAGTGGACTGTTTTGACAAGGTGGCTAAGGCCAAGGTTTTCTCAAAGTTGGACTTAAGGCAAGGATAATATCAAGTAAGGATTGTGGAAGGAGAAGAGGTAGAGGAAACCATGGTAACAAGGTATGTAGTAGTTTGTGGATGATAACTTGAACTCATAAGCTACGGGGTTCCAACAAACATGAATAATAATGTCCAAAAGCACCTCGTGAACCTTGTGTCTCTTCATAGTCAATGCCTTCTTTTTGTGAATACCCCTTTGCTACCAATCTAACTTTCAATTTATCTATGGTTCCATCTGCATTAATCTTGGGTTTATACAACCATTTACAACCTATGGTTTGTTTCCCTTCGGGAAGTTCAACCAGCCCCCGAGTGTTATTTTTGAGAATAGATTCATATTCATGTTCCATAGTTGTTTTCCATTCACTACATTGATTTGCTTCTCTATAACTAGAAGTTTCAACAACATTCATCATACTAGTTATAAAGGCAATTTCCCTATATCTAGCAGGCAATTGAATTTGCCTACCTGATCTTCTGAGCGTTGGTGTAGCTTCCAACTCATTCTGAATTTCCTTTGACGGACTCGGCTTGATTGTTGTATCTAAATTCTCTGCTTCTGCCTTTTTCTACTGATCATGGTTGTTTCGTGTTTCTTCACGTCCTTCCACCAAGAATGGAATATTATCCCATTCCTCATTGCGCTTATCAGATTCATCATGAACTTGCTCATGGAACATGACATCTCTACTAACAAAAATCTTGTGAGTAGAGGGATTAAATAATCTATAAGCTTTAAATTGTGAACAATACCCTATAAAGGTACATCTGATGGCTTTTGAATCTAGTTTTCTTCTGTCTTCCTTTGGAATGTGGGAAAATGCTTTAGACCCAAATACTCTTAAATGTTTTACTGCAGGCTTAAATCCATATAATGCTTCAAAAGGAATTTTAAATTTGAAACTTCTTGTAGGACTCCTATTTTTTAAATAAACTGCAGTATTCAATGCTTCGGCCCAAAAACCATTCGAAAGATCCTTACCTTTCAACATGCTCCTAGCACACTCCACCAATGTTCTGTTCTTTCTTTCTGCTACTCCATTCTACTGAGGAGTATGGGGTACTGTGAATTGTTGTAATATCCCATGGTCTTTACAATACTTCATAAGTTCCTCCTTCCTGTATTTTCCCCCTTGATCGGAGCGAAGAATTTTTATGTGCTTCCCTGTTTGCTTTTCAATCATATATCTGAACTGCTTAAAGTAATTAAATGTGTGGTTTTTCTTACTCATAAAATGCACCCAAGAAAACTTTGTGCAGTCATCAACAAACAGTAGAAAATACAGTGCACCTCCTAATGACTTTGTTTGCATGGGTCCACAAAGGTCAGTGTGCACTAATTCAAGAATGTCTCTCTTTTTCTTTTCTACTCGAATAGGGAATTCTTCTCTATGCATCTTTCCTAATGCACAAGCATCACAATCCTTATGCACTTGTTTTAATGTAGGAAGATCTCCTAACATTTCCTTTTTCTGAAGTAACAGCAAATCGTTGTAGTTGATATGACCAAGTCTCTGGTGCCATAACTCTTCTGTAGTCAAACTCGATGTTGTCAAAGCTCGATCTGGTGCTATTCTCACATCCAATTTGTACAGACCTCCTATTCGAATTCCTGAAGCAATAGTCTTCATGCCATCCAACACATCTTTAATATAACACTTAGATTTAAAAAATTCTACCTTGAGATCCTGATCTATAATCATGGATAAAAAAATCAGATTCTATCACTCTAGGCACATACATTACATTATGAATATATCTGACATTACCATTAGGTAAAATAACAGAAATTTTCCTGCACCCTTTGATCTGATGACTTCTATCATCACCAAGGTAGATTTGTGCTCCGTTGTTGATTTCTTTAAAATCTTCAAACCATTGTATGTTCCCCATCATATGTGTGGATGCTCCCGAATCTACATACCAGATGTCTGCATCGACGTTCTCATCAAACTCTGACATGAACAATCTGAAGTCCTGAACATGGTCATCATTTGCGAAATGATTTGCATGTCTTTTATGCCTCTGTTGTTCTTCGTGAAATTTCTTCTTCCTACACTCCTTAGCCATATGACCGAGTTTTCCACAATAAAAATATTTAATTACAAAGTTGTTTTTATTCGAATACATACCTTGAGTTTGATTCGGTCTTTTCTGTGGATTTCCTTTGTTTTGCTGTGATGGATTTCCTTTTCCTTTGAAGAATTTCTTCTTTGCCATTAACCCAAGATCTGCACTCTAGGGTTTCAAAGTCAATCTTCTTTCTTTTTCTTGCATTAATATTGCTGTCATTTCTTCAAACTTTGGGATTTTCTCTCTCGCATTTATCCCAGTGATAAACATTTGGTAATCATCAGTCATACCATTCATGGTAATCGTGACCAAATCTGCATCTGCAACTATCTCACTGATAGTTGTCAATTTGTTCTTCTGATCTTTGATCTGCGATATGAAAGAAACAACTGTTTCATTCTCCTCCATCTTTATGGATAAAATCTTGCTCTTTAAGAACAAATGTTGATTTGTATTCCTGATCTCATAAAAATCCTTCAATACTGTCCAGATTTCGCTTGCTGATTTGCATTCTCTGATATGCGGTATGATGCAGTCTTTCACTAACATCTTCAGCAACGTCTTTGCTTTGTCTTCTCTTTTCTCCCAATCTGGGACCGATGTTGCTCCCACTGCTGGCTTCAGCTCATCCCCATTTGTAATCATCCAAACACTCTGCGTTTCTAGCACAGTTTGCATCTTGAATTTCCAATTTGAGTAATTGGAGCCATCAAGTTTGTTACTCTCATTCAAGTATGCTTCGATTATTTGATTATTCATCTTGACGATTCAAATAAAATACTTAATAGGAAAAAAATAGATCTACCCCAGATCCTCACAGAAAACAATGTTACGATACAGATCTATATGAGCTGCAATCAATTCAATACGTTGTTTTGTACATTGTGCGACAGGCTTTCGGAATCTCTGCACCAGCAATATCTGCTTCAAATCTCCTCCTTCATCGGTAAATTTTCACCGAATCCCTTCATCAGCAACTTTTCACTGGATTTCCTCCTTCATCAATGGTGTCCACTGGCTCAAATCTATCTTAGATCTCTTCGGCGCTTAAAAAATTACCTTCCTTCTTAAGCAGATCAACAATCATCCCTTTTAAAAAAAAAAAACTTTTCAAAAGACACTTTTTAAGAACCTCATTAAAAAACTCCACTCATAAAAGGCATCATTAAAAAACTCCACTCACGAAAGGAATCATTAAAATCCCTTTGAAAAGTTTTTCAGGTAAGGGACAAATCACTCATATAAAGTTTTTAAAACGAAAATCTTCAACCCTTTTAAAATTTTAATATGAGCTCACTAACGCAGCCCATGTTAAATACAGCAGCGTGCTAACGCTAGCCTAAAGCCACTCTCTCGCGTTAGTGCCTTAACGCACCAAACTTCAAATCTGTCCGCGAGCATGCAAAAGCCGGTAACTGTTTGATGATTAACACGTTTCTCTGTAGTGGGAACCCGCGTTATAACGCTATGTATCTCACTACGAGATGCGTTATAGCGGTAGCTGCGGGAGAAAAAAATCCACTCAATCATCAAAATTTCTCTCGTGCCACGTGGATACTGACCGCGCGCTACCGTGAATCGTTCCTGGAGCTCTGATACCATGATAAAATGAGATGTTTGAATTGATAAATAAAAACTCACTGATCATCTCTACGAAAGAGAGTCTGAACCAGGAGAGTCTGGCTCTGTAGAATGCTCTACATTCTCAATACACTTCAAGCATTATATAGCATACAAGGTTTTAGGGAAGTTAGAACCATACCCTAAGAAATAGAAACTAATTCCTATCCTAAGGTCTCGTGAACCAACTCACACTAATATAGAATTCTCCATTATCTTTAACATATACAAGCTGGGATTTTATCCATGCTTCAGCTCTATAATCACTGTGGTTTTATGACTAGTACTATACTGTCATCAAGGGAACTAAAGCCGATTACTTGAGTCATTTGCTACTAATAACAACCAAATGAAGTAGAAATATAGAATATATGCGACATTTTTTATGAACAAAATTGTAAGCAGGTAAACCGTGATGGAAAGCTTGTCGTAGGTAAGGTGAAACACCGACTTCCCTTCATTTGTGCCCTGATCTTCGCCAGCTCAAAATAAAAATCATGTCAAAACAAAGACCAACATCATAACCATATAAAACACGCAGAAACTGGCCAACATCATCACCATATAAAACACGCAGAACCTGGCTGACATCATCACCATACCAAACACCCAGAGACTAACCGCTCAATTTGCGAAACATTTAGAAGACTATAGAACAAGATGATGGAATTGTAAAAAAATGAAAAATGATGAAAATGTGTTTCAAAGACTTATCAACACCAATAATAAAAAATGCATCATACTACAACCCAATAATCATCAGAAACAAAAACCCCATCAATAGCGAACATGGAAATTGACACAATTTTGAGAGATATAAAGAGGGGCGAGCAAATGGAACCATGGAGATTTTAAAGAGAATTTTGTATTCATGCCTGAGGACAAAAAATCAATTCCACTAAAAACTTTATTAAGCTACCAATTAGCAAGTAGAAATAAATAATATTTTTTTGACAAGACAGATTATTAACTGGTTTCCATGAATTTAAGTAAAACAGAGAACAGGGTATTGTTATGACTGAAAGTTTACTGGCAACAGGCATGTTGCCCCAAAAAAGACGAACAATATTTATCCTGAAGAGGTTGAGGGATCTACGCTCTCGTGGAGAACACATGGGATGCAATCAAAATCAGTTTTATATAGAATTTAGCTGTCGTGTAGGAGATATCGAAGCCTTATCAGTTTTATATACGATTTAGCGGCTCTTACATATCTGCTTTGTCCGATTCATATCATACCATCGAAAATACAAATGTAAAAATTGTAAGATAAGGCCTTGAGACAATTCCGCTTATTTTATTCATTCGTTTCCTTTCCCATATCCTTTACTTTCGGCTCGGTGCGGGATTTCATCAATATTTTGATTTAGTCAAGAGGAATGTAAACAGATGGGAATGTGTACTTTGAAAGTAATGCATTTGGAATGTGTACTTTGAAAGTAATAAGTAATGCATTTGGAATGTGTATAAAAAATTAAAATTTTAGTAGCATAAGTTTATTTTGAAATTTTGAAAAAGTTTATTAATTTATAATCGAGTTGTTTTGTGTGATTTTTTGAAAGTTTTTTTCTGTCTATGGTTGGAGTATTTTCTCATGCCGACATTAGTCAAGCCCCGGGTGGTGAAGTGTGATAGAATTAAATCTTTTATTAAGCACTCATATCATCCTAGATCTCTGGTCTTCTCTCGACCTTTTAAGGTGGTTCATTGGCGTTTTGGTCGGATCTAGTGGTGCATTCCCAATTGTCGGTGTTGTTAATTGATTTGGCTTTGATATTTTTGTGATAGTTCGGTGGAGTTTTTCTTTTCAGACTTGTGGACTGGATATTTTGAATTTTCATAGTCGAGTGGTTTCTCATCTGGGAGACGAGTGGTTTTCATTACTGAGAGGTTTTACCATTTTCTAGGTTGGTGAAGCATTAATGTCGACACTACTGTGGGATGTGGGGGAATTATTTCATTAGGAAATATCAGATTTTCCTGGGAGTATGCGCATGACATTTGTGTGAGGTGGTGTCTTTTTGGCACATCTTATGTGGAGGTGTACAACTTTTTATATTATTTGATTGCTCTCGGTTCTTTCAGTCGAGGCTCATTGTTGCAACACATTTACTCATCGGAGTCTGACATTCCATTTTGTCGACGATCTTGGTTTTTTTCTACTATTTTGCTACATTGGGAAAGGTGGACTATTCATTTATGTCGTGCCCTATTTGGATTGTGATTGATCTGATATTTAATGCTCCTAGAATTTGGTTCTCTCCTGTTTTAACTTGGTAGAGGGTCCTTTTTGGAAATATGTCCACATCAAGAGGTGACTCATTAGATCCGAAGGCTCTCATTCAAGCTACAGTGCCTGCGGAGTTGGCACATGCCAGCTCACATATTCCGATGGGTTCGAGGTTGGGGTTGGACACGAGGCATCAGGTCCCGGCACCCATAGGCAAGCGTAGACATCGATGCAATTCAAAGGCGGCGAGGTTTAATCCTAAGCCCAAGTTTCTTAGCTTTGGACATGATGTTCTTTGGGATAGAGTGGTTAGTTTGTAGAAGCGAGCCTTAGTGGGAAACTAGATGTTCACAAACATGTCGGAGCCAACAATGTAGACATGGGTAGGAGCGTATTAACAGCCCATTCTGAAATACTCCCCCAAAGTATGTTTGTGGATGAGTTCGTGGTTTAGGATACATTTTCTTCATGAGGAGGATGTAGTTCGTATGTTATTAACTAATTGGGTATGTGGTCGTAGTTTTATCCATCTCCATTGCTAGTATATTGGCTTTAATCCTCTCACAGATACCCTGAGATCAAAATATGTATGAGTCAAGCTTCCTGGATTTCCTTTATAATTTTAGACACACCGAGTTTTCGAGGAGATTAGGCATTCCATTGGGAATTTTATCTATATGGATGCTAGTATTCTAGGTGCCAGGGATAAGTGTATTGCATGGATTTTGGTGGAAGTGAATTTCTCGAATGGTCTCTTGGAGGGCATTGAACTCGAATGGGGTCACATCAAATTTCGACAACGGATTAATTTCTAGGGGATTCCATTTCGTTGTCTGCTTTGTCACCATATTGGACTCCTTATGTCTAGATGTCCTCGCGGGGCTTGGTCGTGCATGGGTGGTAATCACTGGGGGTCATCTTAGGACACTAATCACGCTATGCAGAATCTGTCTCTTCATCATCCTTTTGAGCATCCAAGTATTTCTCTTAATCATGACTCTAAACTAGAAGTGAACTCTTCTAATCATTTTATATCATCAACTCCTCCATCCACTTCCTCTTCGAAAGATCTAGATTATCAAGCTATATTGAAGTCAATCGATCATTCTTCCCTCTTTATACATGGCTCTAGCGCATTGGTGACTCCCGATATCCCCCCTTCCTCTGATGTGCCCTGGATTTCTACCCCTCTACTGATTACAAAACCCAATTTTCGGCCATTATCTCTTTATGTTGACTCGTATCTTCCTCTCTCTTGTTCTTCCCTTGATATGGTTGGGCACCTTTTTCCCCCTTGTTGAGTTATGAATATGTCATACTATTCAATATATAAAGTATTTATTTATAGCCCATATTCTTGCATTTATGACACTTTCCGTAGCCATTATACCATCAACTTTCGCTAAATGAACCTCTTCTACACTATGGTTAATTATGATGGGTTTATTATCTTTTTAATGGTTAAATGTGTTTTTGGCAGTTACTAATGTGGTTATGTGGCCAAGGATCATGTTCAACTACAAAGTTTTCTATTTTTTTATTAGTTCTGGTAGTTCGATGCTTAGTTCAGTACTAGTTCAGTCCAATCTAGAAGTTTGATACTTAGTTTGGTACTTAATTCTTCACTTGCACACCAACAACTACATCTAGTTACATCTAAACTTGGAATAAAGTCAAATTAATTCCAAGTGGCATTTTTTCGATCTCAAACGAATGATTTAACATGATCTTGAATCATAACAATTTTTTTTTAAATGATATTTGTTATTTTAATCATAGTACGAAGCGAGGGTTTTTTAGGAGTTGATGTTGTATTTTGACCATCACTTCCTCGGCCTTATGATGATATAAAAAACAAATCTATGCAGTAGCATGAGATTTGGTTGGAGAGGATGCAGAGAGACTTTATTTTCAAGTGTGTTATTATAATAAATTTGAACCTTCACCTATAAACATAAGTTGTAGTTTTTGGTAATGAAGATTTAATTATTGATATTTGAGCATCATACTGGTTTGAATTAGTTGCTAGGAATGTTGCCAAGTCGGGAAGGGCCCCTTGACTCAAGTAATGCCTTGGTTTTTATTTTCAGAGTAGGTTAATATTTAGTTTTAGTTTTTTTCCTAATTACAGATTTTATTTAATGGTATTTTTATTTTTTATTTTTTATTTTTTTCAGTAGATTTGTATTTCACGGAGTCTTAGATATATTGTTTTACCTTTAGATCTGTTAAGTAAAAGGAATTATGATCAGATTAAAATTAATTTTCTCATGCTTAAGATTTAAGTAAACTTGAATTGGTTTCTTAATATGTTTTGGTACCCAGAATTTTAATCTACATAATTTTTGTACTTAATTTGGTACTAATATTCAAGATTTCAATTTCCAGACTTTCTATACTTAATTCGGTACCAGGTTCTGTACTAGATCAAGTTTTAAAAAAAATATGTAATTTGTAGTTTAGGATTCTTTAATTGATTGGAGCTTTGCAGCGACTTGGAAAAATATTCCTACAACGAATAAGAACCTACAATATATCATTATGACTCTAAGCTTTCTTATCATATATTTTTGATATTTTATTATGCATTTCTTGCATTTTATTGCCTTGTCTTCTTTACTTGCCTCGCACAATTTTGCTTATTTTTGTCATCATTTACTTTTATGTAGTTTACTTTTCTACAACATGTTTAATGATTTTTTGTATGCATCACTATAGGCTTAGAACCACTGAAGTCTCAAGACCTAATAAGCCACAAAAAAAAACTACATGAACATTTTCTGCTGGTAATGAAATATTGTGGTTCTGAACCCGATAAGAATTAGTGTCCCACAGTCCAGTGACAAGTTATAGTCCTTAGTGGTTAATTCTTTCTAGTATTTTTTGTTACCATAGGTTATAATAAGATCTAATCCTACATTTCTTGTGCTTGCATCTCTAAATATTACGATCTTGGATCCGATAATTAAATGTTGGAATTAAAATACATATTACTCCACCAACATTTTTGGCGTTGTTGTCGGGGAGGTGCTAAATGGATTAGAGAATAGTAGTTTCACAAGTTTTCTGCATGATTTTAGTTGCACGACAACTAAAGGGCAGAGAAAGTATGGTAAGACATGAGTGAAGAGCCACACATCCACTATGGTGAGGTTTCTCCAAAGTCTATTTGTCTTTGATTGATTTTCTAGTTTCTTTTTCATATGTGTAGAATTAAGGGTAGGCTCCAAACCTTGGTGTTTCCTTATTTCTCTTTGCAAATGTGTTTTCCTTTAGATTGATTCATGGAAAGAAGATAATCCTAACTTGTTTGAACATATAACTTGGTGGCAACAGAGTATTAGTAGCATGGTGGTGCTTCGAATACATGATTGGTTTTCTTTTATTTGTTTTCAGTGTGTTTCCTTTTTATTTATTTATGATTTTTAAAGTTTTTGGTACTTTAAGAACTCCATACGCTAATCCATGTGTAGGAAAGGGATTAGAAACCAACAAATAAGTATATATGGATGATCAAGAGTTTGGAAGAACTCTCTCAAATCCTAGCAGTGGTTGGGATCTCTTCTTCTCAGGAAGAACAAATCTTAGCAATAGCCAAGAAATTATTTGCCTTCCCATAAGTGATAGAAGAACAAATCCATGAATCACATACACATGAAGATATTTACTCTTGCAAACTTGTTGAGGAAACTGAATAATTGTGGACTGCATCCACTGGAGAGCAACCATTAGAACCTGAGTTTGAAGAATTTTTGACATGCCTATCTACGGATCCTCTAAGCATACAAGAGGATAATCATATAATAATAGAAGATCTACATGGCATGGTAAAGGAGGATATGCTAAATGAGCCAAATAAATAGGTAAACCAAGAGAATTTTGATTTCATTGAAATTTGGTTTCAAGCAACTATAAAACCATCTCGCTCCTTCATTCTTCATTACTCCTTGACATAATCATTAAAAAAAATGGTTCTTGATGCTCAAGTATGCATTGAAGACTATATTCTAAACTTGAGTATGAATGAATTTTTATACTTATTACGCACATGGTTACATTGGAAATACCCATATACTTGAGGAGAGGAATTTATTTTTCACAAGTAGAGTGTGATAGTAAATAAATAAATAAATAAAATTTTCATTTAGTAGTTAGTTTAGTCTAAATTACAGTGCAACACAATTTCTCACATTTTTTTTTGTATAAGTGGGAATGCTAATGGTTTAAAAGGAAACTAGTTGAAAATGGGAGATATATGTTCCTATAGCATATTTCTGTTGGGGTATCTTTCAGTTGGATATTTTTTTAATGAAGATTTCCACTCAATTTTATTTCCAACCGCAACATGGTTCAACTATTATTTTTATTTTCCACTTATTATTTGTTTTTGATAGTTAGATTTGTTTCTAGTTTTACTTTTCAATAAAATAAGTTATGACCATTATGTTTGGAATGTTATGTGAAGTTGGAAATGATTCCATTGCAACATCATATGGTATTGCATACCAACTGTCTTGTACCATATTTCAACTAATAAACACCCAAAATTTTGGTACCAATTTTCTATTTTGCAAGACAAAGTTGGATTCAAGGATCTTGTTCATTTGGGATGCTTAAATACTAGAAGAATATTGGTACTCAAAATGGAAAATACAATTTCTTCAATGGAATGGGACACTTAGGGGAGTATTTACTGACATCTTTCCTTTTTCCTTAAGTCATTAAAAATGATGCATTCATGCTTTATCATTCTTATTTGTTTTAAGATCGTTATTCACAAAGATGATTGAATAAGCAATCATTTTCATAAAAGTTGAATTGGATGATAATTCCAAACTATTCATAGTTGATATATCATTTCTGTTTTGGAATTTCATTTTTCTTATGCATCTATATTTCTGATTATCAATATGAAACAATTTATCAAAATATAGTTACCAAAACATATTAAGGAGATTAAAACAAAATTAAAAGGTTTATACCGTAATACTAATAAGAAAATAAACTTGAATATTATAACCATAACACCAAAGCATGATCTATGATCATCTTTATCAAGACTTGCAAAAAAGTCAATGAAGTTTATACTCATGGTGGAACATTACTTTAAAAGTGAAAGAATACATGAAAACTATGATTAGTGGGACTTTAGGTGTCTTTTGGTTATTATTTGGCAACCTCATACATCTCACATTTAAAATGGCTCATTCATGCTATGTCCTTTGAGTACCTATAAGTACCTTATGTGTCACTCTAAAAGGTATCATTTTATGCATTTAAGGGTCTTTCTGAAGTCGCTCCCCCATCTATAGATTACAAAAACAATGTCCACAATCTAAACCTAAAATGATAGGAAGCATGTGATTAGAACCTTCAGTGTAAAATAGGTTTAAGAGGTTAACCCATCAAGGCTATGGATGTTTGTTGGTAGCAGATATTGGCTTGTCATATCACTAGGAAAACCCATCAGGGCTATAGATGCTCACAGGCAATGAGACATTACTCCTAAAGAAGTGCTAACCAAACCAAGGCTTTTGTCTACACGTATGATGGTTACTCTATAGTGTTACAATAAAAAAGAAACATGTGTGGATAAATTCAAGGGTAAAATAAAACTCCATAAATTTGCTGCTAAAGAATGGCCTTACGGTAACCTTGAGTCCTTTATCATTAATTTTTCATCCTATATATACGATCTAATTGTCTTAGAAGTGGGACCTATGATCATAGAGAATTAATAAAGCTCAACCACAAAGCTTATTTGTAATACTTGGATGACTATAATACTTTGGGATTTGATTAGTAATAACTAATTTTTCATTGGTTCATCATTTTTTGTGATCATAATCAGCCTCCTACTTTTCTATCTACAAAAAAGGAGAGCCCCTAAAATTTATTTCTTGAGCATAAGACCGTTAAGGATTGATGAAATCATATGTAATGAGTGATTTGGAATTTATTTTATGATTAGTTTTACATCATTTTAATAAATATGAGACGACTTATTTTTGTTCAGTATTCATCTCATTCGTTCCATTGTTTTGTTTTTCAATTTCATTTATACTAGAGCCATCTCAACAACCCTTTTGATTTATTTAGTACCTTACCTTGTTTGCATGAGGACATGCAAAACCTTAGGCACGAGGGAGGGGTTGTTGGGAAATTTTCAATATATTCAGTTCATTCTCTTCAGCTTACTTCAATAGATCAGACTGGCACTCATCAACTGTAGCTCTTCCAGATCACTCCAGACTCTCATCCTTATTCAGCCTCATCTTCAGCTTCATACAACTTCCATTGCAACTTGTGGTACAAATCAAAATTCAAAAGGTACACTTGAGGTAAAACATGTTTAAAGGCTCTTTAAATAATTAAACTTTAAGGAAGCTTGGTGATTAACCACTTCCTATTCCATAAATCACTACTTTCTTGAACCACCATTACACCCCCCATTTCCAAATCCATCCATGCATATTCTAGTAATACCATAAGAATGAAAAGCAAAGTATTGTGGTACATGAATACAAAGAAATATCTATAGTGTCTTCTCCTTGTACATTATAAATCATTCACAAAATCGTCATCTGAATTCTCTCAATAAGATGATGCATTCATTGTTTCTTATATGAGAAAAGAACCACAAAATGAGTAATGGTATTACAAGTTTCCAAGTCCATATTTATTTAGCCATTATTTTCATCATCACCTTATATCATCCACCATCCCTTCCTAGTCCATATTTTGTTTGTGTGAGGGAATGCAAAGTCTTAGAAATGGGGAAATGTTGGGCTATGAATATGTCATACTATTCAATATATAAATTCTTTATTCATAGGCCATATTCTTGCATTTATAACACTTTCCATAGCCAGTATACCATCAACTTCTGCTAAATGAAGCTCTTCTACCTTATGGTTAATTATGATGGATTTCTTATATTTTTAATGGTTAGATGTGTTTTTGACATGGTTTTATCAATGATGGTCTATTGATGTGGTCATGTGGCTAAGGAGCATGTTCGAATATGAATATTTCTATATTTGTATTAGTTCTAGAAGTTTGGTACCATTTCAGTCCAGTTTAGCAGTTCGGTACTAATTTGGAAGTTCAATACTTAATTCTGCACTTGCGCACCAACATCTACAACCGGTTTCGTCTAGATGGGAAGTTACGTCTAAACTTGGAATAAATTCAAACTAATGCCAAGTGGCATCGTTTCCATCTCCAATGAATGATTTAACATGATCTTGAATCATAACAAAATTGTTTTAAATGATATTTTTTATTTTAATCATTGTATGGAGCGAGAGTTTTTTGGGAGTCGATGTTGTCTTTTGACCATCGCTTCCTCTGCCTTATAATGATATAAAAAAAAAAAACTGTGCAACAACATGAGAATAGGTTGGAGAGGACACAAAGAGACTTTATTCTAAAATTGGTTATTGTAATAAATTTGAACCTTCACCTATAAACAAAAATTGAATTTTTTGGTAATGAAGATTTAATTATTGAAATTTGAGCATCGTAATGGTTTGAATTAGTTGTCGGGAACGTTGCCAAGTCTGGAAGGGCCCCTCAACATAGGTAACACCCTGGTTTTTATTTGTAGTAGGTTAATATTCCATTTTAGTTTTTGTTTTCTAATTGCAGATTTTATTTAATGGTATTTCTAATTTTTTTTGGTAGATTTGTATTTCACATAGTCTTAGATATATTGTTCTACATTCAGACATGTTACGTAAAAGGAATTATGATCAGATTAAAATTAATTTTCTCAGGCTTAAGTGTTAAGAAAACCTGAATTGGTTTCTTAATATGTTTTGTTACTGAGAATTTTAATCTACGAAATTTATGTACTTAATTTGGTACTAGGTTTTGTACAAGATTAGGGTATTAAAAAAATAAAAATAAAATAAAGTAATATATATATATATATTGTAGTTTAGGATTCTTTAATTGATTGGATCTTTGCAACTACTTGGTAAAAGATTCCTACACCGGATAAGAACCTACAATGTATCATTATGACTCTAAACCTGCTTAACATTTATTTTTGATATTTTATTAATGCATTTCTTGCAGTTTATTGCCTTGTATTCTTTACTTTCCTCACATGTTTTTTCTTATTGTTTCTAACATTTACTTTTATGCAGTTTGCTTTTCTACAACATGTTTAATGAGTTTTTGTATGCAACACTATAGGATTAGAACCATTGAAGTCTTAAGACCTAATAAGCCACATAAATAAAACCACACGAACATTGTCTGTTGGTAATGAAATATTGTAGTTCAGAGCTCGATACTGAGGAAGCAGTTGAAAAAGCATTGGTTAAATTGCCAGTGTATATGGGAACTTAGCTGTTTGTAGAAAGGGAATCGAAACTGACATGGCGACATATTAAAGATGCTTTTGTAAAGGAATTTGGGACATATTTAGAGGACCAATAGGTTTATCTCAACATTCGCTAGTCAAGTCTATACAAGGTTACATGTAGGTATCCAACCTTCCCATGTGCATATGTGATCAACTAGGTTGTCTCACACATTGATGAGAAAACTATGAAACTGAGCAACACTAGAAGACAAAAGCTTGCTACATTTCTGGAAGAATTTTTTCAGTGGATGTATCATCTTCCTGAGCTAGTAAATATCGTGGACTCATTATTTTATGCCACCCACAACTATGCAAGCATGAAGGATATTTTCAAAATCTGGGTGAAGGAGTCATTGAAGCTTAGACAGACACCCACCCACACATACAAGGCAAAGTCACACAAGAAGGCCTGCATGTTCTTGGTCATCTTAGCTTGCATAATATATGGCCAACCAAGCATAGAGACCTTTCGTGAAGGGTGGGATATCTTATTGAACTAGGTGGTGAATGAAGGGAAGCCATTCAACTGGTTAGATATTTTGGCTCATCAGCTTAGAGCCCATGTAGCACAAGCCTGAGATCCTCCTAAGGGAAAGAAAGCAAGGTTCTATATGTCTGCAGACTTACTGGATGTAATCTGTGCATAAAATCAGTTTCCTGGCATGAACTGAATGTGGACATCGAGAGAAAACGTCATGCATATTTATTGCAAGTTGCTTTTGGATTGAAACCATAGAGGAGTTATGGAGCAACTAAATGATCATTTCATCATCCCGCTCTACAAGCTTATATTTCAGGAGGACCCACCTTGCATGTCACGAGGATCAATGGAGGCAATATCAGAGATCGTAGATTGGTTCACCTTATTGGATGACACATTAATCAGAGTGTTCGGCAGGCAGAAGCCACCACATATTTTTCCAATATTTTCCATCGATAAAATTTTCATGCAAGAAGTATCTTACCATATCGCCATAGGGTTGTCAGCATCACTGCATAGGAAGAAGAAAGTGAAATGGCCCACGCTTCCTTTGCAGATCGCGTTACATGAGATTAAGAATCTCAAAGTTGCATATACTAAAGAAAAATCCATAGTGAAGCTTGAGTTCAGTACAAAATAATTCAATCCATACTCCAAGGGGAATTTACAAGGACCATAGTATGAGAATATACTACAATTGGGTCATCAAGGCATTTCATTAGCCATAGGAGGAACCATTAATGAATTTATACAAATCCTCTAGACCCCGCAAATTGATCAGTATAGTTGGGACCTCATAGGCTACTCCTCAACAACATCAATCCCGAAAGAAACCATAGTATAAGACAAAAACCCGGTACAAGATAAGGGAAAGAGGAAGGTTGCTGACAGTGCAAAGGAGGAGAAAAGCTGGAAGATGAAAGCATATCATATTGTTGAACACACAACTTTGGTGATATAAGAAAAGAGGAGGCAGAGGCTACAGACAGTAGAGTGGAGGAAGAGAGAGCACCAAAGCCTAGAGGAAGCATAGCTGAGAGCGTAGAAAGCAGGGAAGAACAAGAGCTAAGGAGAAGAGAACATGAGGAGAAGAAAAAACAGGAAGAAGAAGGAAGGAAAGGTTCCATAGCATAAGAAACGACACCCATACAAGTTTAAGAGAAGGTATATGATCAACCAGCAACAAAGGGAGTAAGCGAACAGATGCAGGATCAAAAGCTTGCTCAACATATTGAGGAGTTGATTGAAGTTGTGGATATGGAGTTGGGGCCAGAGCCACAACATGAATATGTGGACCTGATTCCTAGTGCACCACAGACCACCGTTCAAACTCCACCACCTCCAGCCGCAAAGCCAACCTCGAGCGATGAAAGGGAGATAGATCCCCTTGATGATGATCCAATGATGGATGTCTAAACTATGTCATTTTATGAACTCCAGAAGAAGATTGTACGAGTGAAGAGAAAGGATTTCCCACATGATCATGCATCGCTTGCATTTATGAGAGAAAGGGTGATAGTGGAGGACACTAGTAAGAGTCCAAATGCTATAGCCGAAGCCAACTTGGCCTTCACAGGTGCGGCGAAATCTAACAATCAATATTTTATGACTGAGAATAAATAGTTGGTAAATTATCTATAGGATGTCAAAAAAGAGAATGAATAACTCCATGCAACAGTGCAGGATACACCTTCCACATAGGTCTACCTGGAGGAAATGAGGGAAATGATACTTGTTGAAGTATCCACACTTGGAGACACTATGCGGGACATATATGAGGAGCTTGTGACCGTACATAAATTAGTTGTTCGCTTACATGAATTGTAACTAAATAACAAAGATTTTGTCAAGATCCTTAGGAATGTGCAAGTTTCTATCGATGTCATGCATGATTGGACAATGTGATACAAGGGGGAACCACTTACATTGGTTAAGAAGATGAAGTCACGGGAAGAGTTAGAGAAAGCGAGGGTTCGAATTTTGATCCAAAACAACAAGTAGCTCACCTCTTTCATTGGAAATATTCAGGCCTCATATGTACAGATATATAACAGTTTTGATTTCATGGTGAGAGCCCACTACATCCCATTATTTGGCACACTCACTGAGAATAAATGCAAACGACAAGTTAGGTAGGAGATCGATGAGTACTTGGAGTAGTTGAAGTAGATGGCCACCCAGGAGGAATTAGAGATGAAAATAAATAACATGTAGACCTACATCGGTTACCTAGTTCAGATTAGAACAATGTTTCTCCTGATTTAAAAAAAGGTTCAAACCGGTTCCAAGACATTGTACCCAGATGCTATGGAGGCAAGAGTTCACTTCGAGCCTGACACTATCACGTAGTTTGGGGAGAACATAGAACAATATTGAGCTTGGCATCAATATGTGACCGAGAAGCATCATGTCGAAGTTTCCCAGCTTGAGTTCACCCAAACTCCAACATCATAGTGTTTTTTCTTGTTAGGTTGTCAAGTTGTATCTACCCTATTTTGTCTTCAATGGGTACGAGTGGAAAATGTAATATTATTTGTAATTATTGTAAAAGTGAAATTCCAAGTGTCCTTTTTGGAATGTGAAGAGTCATATGTAATGTAATGGGTTATTTTGTAAAGAAGTTAAAGAGTCACGAGGGGAGTCCAAGAGTCACAAAGGGGGAATTCCAAGAGTCACCCCCTTTGTTATAAATATATCCTCATAACTCATGTAAGGGGCTTTTGGGAGCCAAGATTTTGGCTAGGCTTAGGATTAGGAAGAGCTTGGGAGTTTTGTGTGAGCCTTGGCTTCTTCATAGCATAGAGGGAATATACTTCTTTGGAGGAGCAGGTGTTGTAGACTTCACATTCCACTATTGGGGCAAGTGGCTTATCAAATGTTGTATGTGTGATTGGAACTATCACTTTTAATAAAACTCAGAGCTGGCACACTTTCATTCATATGTCATGGATATAACAGGACTATTCTTGTTGTATTTGCAATATATGCTATTTAACTTATGCATATTCTTATGAACTATTCCGTTTGCATTTGTACGAATCTTATTGGATGTGTGTTGATGCGTTAATCTGTCACATTAACTTGTGGACTATTCTGCTTGTTAGTTTGTGTGATGTCATTTCACTCATGTGTTCCTTCTAAGCTGTGTACTATTACATGCTTCCAAGGGGCACACTTGACTCTCTGCAGTGTCACACACTTGTTCTCACCAAAGACACTATGCACCACTCTATGAAGTTTGCAAGCCAAGGAAGATCATTAACACCACACTGCTAGGACTCCTACTCCAAATTCATATTGGGGAGATACCCTGAATGTTGGCCGGTCCAACAACGTCAACACAATACTACATTGGTAGAATTAATGATCAAGTTTTAAAATAGTTAAAACTTTTTTCCAAAGAAAAAATATGTTAAAACTTATATTAAAATTACATAAATAGAGTTAATTAAAGTTTAAAAAGAAGAATATTTAAGATATCAAAAAAAGTCATAAACAAATATGATTTTTTTGAATTACTAAATTTGAAAATAAATATAATATCATGATTATTACAAGTTTAACCTTTAAATATGTTAAAACTTAATATTAAAATTACATAAATAGAGTAAAACTAAAGTTTAAAAAATACAAAGATTTAGGATATCAAAAACTTTCATAAAAAACATATAATATTTTTTAATTATTAAATTTGTAAATAAATATAATATATTTAAATTTAAATAAATCAATATAAACTCTAAAAAAAATTAAATAGAAAAATTAATCCTCCTCATGAATATTTTGTGCTCTTATTGATGATAAATGTAACATGTTACGTTTGGGGGTGTCAAAAAGGGAGGGGTATTTATGATCCCGAAGAAATCAAAGTTTTAGAGTATTCATGGGGCTTGGGGAAGGTGGAAAATAATTAGGTGGAAGCCTATGGTTTACTTCAAGGAATTATTCTCGCCAAAGAATTTCAAATCTCTTCTCTCATTGTGTCGGGTGAATCTCTTTTAATAATTTAGTATTTGGTCAAAGAATCTTCTCATAGAGACAAATTTTTGAATAATCTCCAAAATTGGATTAAGAAGGTATCAAAAGAAATACTAAAGATGAGTTCCGAGCACATTCTAAGGGGTAGTAACCAAGAAGAAAATCTATGTGTCAACCAAGGTTGCAATTTGAAATTTGGAGAGTTGATGGTTAATGGTAAAGTAAGACCATCCTCCATCCCTTAGTGGATTAAGCATGAAAAATTTGTTCTAATATCAAAATTTTTGAGGGCGTCTGCTAGTCAATGTGAATCCGAGGAAATCTTTTGTAACCAAGGATTATATTTTGAAGGAGGTTATATGTAATACAAAGTTAGTTTAATTTTGGGGATTTATTGAAAGGTATTCACCTCCTAATCCTATATAGCTTAGTATCAGTTGTATAAGAATTTGTAGATGGTATTGAAGATGGAAGAAAATAATAATGTAACTCTGATGTACAACTATGATTTAGGCGTGGATTTTGCATTTAATATAAATATTCTCATTACCACACAAAAACAAGTGTAATATGTTACATTTAAGATATTATGAATTTTGGTGTGGCAAGAGGGGGAGGGATTCTCTTGAATCCCAAGGAAAACCAAGTAGTAAAATATTCTTGGGGTCTTGGAAAGAGGAAAAATAATCTAGCTGAATTATACAAGATCTTATTTGGTCTTCAATTGGATAATAATAGGGAAATCTCCAAGATAGTAATTTTGGGAGATTCCCTTATCACTATTCAACATTTACACAATGTCTCTCTTCCTAAGAATAACCATCTAAGTCTTATTCTCTAAAGAATTCTTAGTATCTTGGATTCCTTCCCTAGCAAGGTATTTTACCACATCTTACAAAATGAAACAAGGATGATGATGAAATAGAAAATCATTCTTGTCTAATGGAGGCAAGACAAATCATCCGGATGGAAAACTATCCCATGATTAACACCATGTAGGTCCCTAATCATTTATTCATCTTTAATATTCATGAGTTTGGGAGCATTGAAAATTATTTTGAGGGGGTCCTTAAAGCTCTCTCCTATAAGTTCATTACCTCCTTAAAAAATTTGAATAATATATTGGTAGTTATGTGGTACAGGCTCATGGCCATAGCTGAGGTGGCAGGATGTGGGAATACATATCATGCACCTTTCCATTCCTCGCATATTGAAAACTTAGCGGCATGACAATTTTACATCTATTCCTATACCCTCATACTTGGCTCATTCAAGTCTACAGGGAGGTAAATTTAATGGAATGGAATT
Organism: Pinus albicaulis; assembly: GCA_034641835.2. Classification (NCBI taxonomy): domain Eukaryota; kingdom Viridiplantae; phylum Streptophyta; class Pinopsida; order Pinales; family Pinaceae; genus Pinus; species Pinus albicaulis. Next base: position 496,010,308 of record CM076579.1, on the reverse strand, counting down.
CATGGTTGATAAGATTTTGTGGCATGTGAGCTCTCAGGTCCCAAAATTATATTCATGGAGGGTGGTAGTAAGGTGAATTTGGAGGATTTATTCTTTTGGTGTTTGTATGGGAGCTTGGTTTTCCTTTGTGGACATTAAGGAACCTTTCAAGTTTGCACTATCTTTAAAGGTCTTATGAAATTTAACATTAAAGAGGGAATCCTTCTCTTTGTTGTGAAAGGTGTCTGTCTCGACACCCTTAGGTTCATAGTTTTGGGGTCTGTCCTGCATGATTTCGTTAGTTATTCTTTCTACTTTTAAGTGTGGTGTTGGTATTGCTTTCCTTTGGGCCAATTATAATCTCCCTCTCATTTTCTATGTCATCCTCTCAATTTCATTTGAAGCCTCTCAACTTCTCTACTCACTCCCATCCGTCCTTTCTTTGGATAAAGGAGATTGTTTCAAATGGAATTTTTTGCGTGTGAATTGTCATGCTAATTTCGGCATGTTCTGAATTATTAGTTCAGTAGTTAATTTTAATATTGTTCTCTATCTTGTCTTACTTTCGATATTCTATTGGGTTTTCTCCTGCTCTTCCTATTTGAGGAGTCTTTTCTCTTTGCTAATTTTGGCCCTCCTTCAACTCTGGTCATCCCTTCTTCCAATCCCTCAGATTCTTTCTTCACGTCTAATTGTTGTTTAGAATACAAACCCTATTCGTTCTTTCTAACTACTATGAAGAGTAGAGGGTATAACCCTTAGAACTCAAGTTGTAAAATTGCATGTAACCTCTGCTTACATCCCCCTACCAACTTCCATGTTGAAAGAAAATACCTCCAAAGGAAGATTCTCTAACAGTCCAACTCTATCTTGTTCCTAGTCGAGGAAATGCAAAGACTTCAAACTCAAGTGAATCGTCATGGAGATGGGATTAATGAACTCCATAGACAATTGGCCAAGCTTCAAATTTAGAGGAATGAAGGAGATCAATGCAACACTACGAGCAAATCCCTTGGAGGCTAGTCTAATAAAATGTCTATTAATCCCCCCTGTCTCAAGATCTCATTTTACAAAGATGTGTTTTTATCTGGTCAATTTTGTTGTGTTTATATTTGTCGCCTAGTTGATATAATGTATGTCAACAATAGCTTGCTTGTTGAAGATTTTGGTTCTTTTATTTTGTCCTCCCCTAAAGAGCCGCATCTTGGATTACGATGTAAAAATTCTCGAATATTTTGCTACAATTAGACATAGATTTAATAAAAATACTACTATAATATATATATATATATAAAATTTAATGTGGCCTCTTTTAATATTATAGTATTATTATATGTCAAATATTATATTTACCATTTTAAACTGTACAAGGGATGAAGTTTCATCAGTTGCAAATTTAGTTACACATTTTGAACATAATAAAAAAATACATGCAATATGGTGTATAAGGTATTCATCATTTTTTTTTAATTATAAATAATTTGTTCATAAATTTTAAATGGTTATCTTCAATTTATATTCATCTATAGGAAGCAATAAGGTAACACAATAAGATCTATAGGAAGCAATAAGGTAACACAATAAGGTAACTTGAGGCAATAAGGTAAGTTGAGAAACACCCTTCTTAAATGGAGAGGATCATATGTCCTACCAACTATCCTATCTAATATAGATAGAGATGTCATATGCCCATACTTAAAGAGGCAAGTGAAACAATCCTTCATATTAGATAGATAAGTTCATTTGTGAATTAGCATGCTCTTGGGATATTTAAATATTATTTTGTAGTAAATAAAGTAATTTGAAAAGTTGCATTACTTAATTTGATTGTTGGAAGAGAAAGAATATATGAACATGTAATTTTTATTCCCCTATCCTATAATATTTTGTGTTTTACAACTCAGGAAATGTCCCAATTAAATACGATTCTCCTTGATCGTTGGATGATATAGTTGTTATCGCAGCCATTGATTATCTTTTGAATGTTATTGTGACCGTATCTTTTGAATGTTATTGTGACCATATACATGACTACAAAAACATTATTTTAATTTATGTCCATAAATTGAACATTATTATGACCTAGAAAGTATCTTTATTGATATCCTTAAAAGAATTTATATTAACAACTATACTATGTGATGTTGTTAAAGACATTATTGTTTATGTTTGTAAATTGAAAATTATTATGACCAAGAAAATATATTTATTGAAATCTTTAAAAGTATTTATATTAACAAACATACTATGAAATGTTATTAAAGACATTAGACATTATTGCATTCACATGTCAATCCTAAATGAGGAAAAGTAACCACGTATTATGTTAGATTTTGCTCATATTAACCTCTGTTTTCCTAGGGACTATAACATTCATTTTGTGGTCAAAGTGTGTTGAATCTATATTATTTTGCCGAGTTTTTGCAATTCTAACCAAATTTTGGAAAATGATGAATATTTCTAATTTCCTGTAAATTCAGAAATATTTTCTAATTTTTGGAAATCTTATTTCTATTTTTCTATTGGTTGAGCAAGCCTTTATGCAACATAATTCCCCTAGTGGAGGGTAATTTATTTTTTCTATTTGTTAGTGCATGACAAATCATATTAAAATAAAAAAAGACTAATTTTGTGAGTGGTCATTTTGTCGGTGAGTGCTCTGACACTAACATTACCAAAATTCTCTCAGCATGTCCTTCATGCAAGCAGGGGGTGAGGTGTTTCTTCTGTTGGAATCACGATTTCCGTTAGACCAAAACCCGCAGGCATTAGTCTCCGCTACCATCACCAGAGTTAGGATCCATAAGAGGCGGTTAGTCCATGTCGCGAAACACACGGGGATTGAACCAATTTCCAACAATCTCCCCCCCAACGCGAGCCGGGTGAGTTTCGAACTAGAGACTTGTCGCTCTGATACCACTTGTTGGAATCACGATTTCCATTAGACCAAAACCCACAGGCATTAGTCTCTGTTACCATCGCCAGAGTTAGGATCCATGAGAGGTGGTTAGTCCATGTCGCAAAACACATGGGGAGTGTTGAACCAATGTCCAACATCTTCAGCTAGTGCTATGACACTGACAAAAAGATAGGTATTTCTAGTGCATTTATCTTTAATTACTTCATTTCAAACTCTTTTCCATTTAAAACTTTTAAATATTTATCTGTGCAGGAGAAAAGTTGCATAAAGTTGTGATTTTGTGTGGAATGAAGGATGTGCAAGATAATGGGAGTGCAAAAAGAACTTTATTCCATAGAAATGAAATTATTTTTAAACATTTTTCCATTGAAAACTTTTACAGATTTAGTTGTGCAGAAGAACATTGTTGCATAGAGTTGTGAATTTATGTGAAATGAAGGACGCACAGAGGCTAGGTATGTGCGGGATGATGGGATACATGCGAGAGAATGAGGGCGTATGGGGGAATTTATTTCGCAGACATGAAACTAATTTTAAACTCTTTTCCATTTAAAACTTTTACAAGTTTATTGGTGCGAGAGAACAATTCCATAGTGTTGTGAATGTGTTTGGAATGAAGGATGTGAGGAGGACGAGGTATGTGTGGGATATCAGGGGTGTAGAGGGAACTTTATTACGCAAACACAAAATTAATTTAATTAGGAACATAAATTTTAATTTGTAGCATAACATAAACTTTCATCCACAATGTTGTGGTCTTTCACATAAATTTCTCGTCGGAAAATTTCTTCTACACACCGATTCTCCCACATTTATTCTTACATTTTTGAATTAAATATTAATTATCAGATATTCATTTAAGTGTCTTTTTAATGCATGTAAGGAAGAGGTGTTGTGTCAGGGAATGGGTGTCCAAATTAAGGACAGGAAATGTTGATACATTGTGTTGACCCCCTTACTTCATTTGCACCTTGGTACATTACTATTATTAATCCAATAATAATGTAATTGTGTAAGTTTTGGCATCACCAAGAGAGCGGTGGGGCATTTCTTTGGTTAATGCTATGACACTAATAGAAATATAGTTGTTGCTAGTGCATTTATCTCTTATTATTTCATTTAAAGCTCTTTTCCATTTAAATTTTTTATAGATTTAGTTGTGTGGGGGAACAATTGCATAGAGCGGTGAATCTGTGTGGAATGAAGGATGTGCAGGGAATGGGATATGTGCGGGAGAACGGTGTTATAAAGATAACTTTATTCCATAGACACAAAATTAATTTAAATAGGAACAAAAACATTAATTCATAATGTAACATGCACTTGTTATAAGGATGGTCAATTTGACACTAGAAAAAGCGGTTTGTAAATTAGAAATAAGGAATCCTTGTATTCAAGGTTTTCAAATACTATGTGCATTTGTGATTTCACATGTGTGTCTTTTTAATGCATGCGAACAAGTAGTGTTGTGTAGGAAAACGAGTGTTTGGAGCAAGGAATGAAAATTTTAGTTCGTAGTGTAACTTTCATATAAATTTCATGTTGGTGAAGTTATTTTTCACATCTGTGAATTAAATACTAATTATCAAATATTCAATTTAGTGTATTTTTAATGCATGTGAGGAAGAGGTCTTGTGCGATAGAACATGTGTGTGGATCAAGGATAAGAAACATTGATACATTGTGCGGCCTCCTCACTTCGTCCACACATCGGTACACTAATATGATTAAACCAATATGATTATTTCATTTTAAGCTCTTTTCCATTTAAAAATTTTATATATTTAACTGCGCGGGAGAATAATTTCATAGAGATATAAATCTGTGTGAAATGAAGAATGTGTGGGAAATGAGGTATGTGCGGGAGAATAGGGGTGCAAAGAAAACTTTATTATATAGATACAAAATTAATTTTACTAGGAACATAAACTTTAATTTCATAATATACCTAATCTATGATTTTATACAAAATTAACTTTACTAGGAACAAAAACTTTAATTTCGTAATATATCTAATCTATAGCCTTTTTATATATATATATATATATATATATATATATAATAGTCATAAATTAGAGTATGGATTACTTGATTTTTCCTTCCTACTATTGTTGGTATCCAAGTGCTTCAAATCCTTATATATCATTATACTCTTAAAATAAACTTCATTTTAATACTTTAATTTTTTCCCAAGTCTTCATATATGTAAATGTTATCTTTTCCAAAATCCATATGTATGTTTCTGTGTCCGCAAAAGTTTTTGCTGATAAAAATATTACATGTACCTTTGGTACATTAGATCAACCTTTAGTTTCGTTTATTAAAGGGCAGTTCTTATTCAATACCCTAATCAAAACGTTTATAAGCTTCATTCTTACCATTTGTCGTTTTTATTATCAACTCTAATAAAAATAATGTGATCTAGACTTATAACCATATCTCTTGTATCAGATATTTGGAACATACGACATCTATGCTATTAAGTCGGAGAGACTATAACCATCTACATCAATACTTATGCTTTGCCTTCATTCTTTAAATGTGGTGTTAATTATCTTATAACATTTGCATTGTGAATTATAAAACCTATTCAATATCCTCTGGACTTTTCCACTTTTATGTGTGTCATTCCGATATGGTTCCAGGCACAAGTCCTCTGACCTACCACTTCAATGGTTGTGATTTGTTTTGCATGATCAACGATGTTGAGTTAGGTTAGGGTTTTTGGTCAAATAATGACTATCTCTTTGTTTTCTAATTTTACATTCATTTCCTTCTTTCTTCCACCAAAACGTTGTTGTGCAATTCTTAGTCAAGGTTTAATTCCTTAGGTTCCTTAGAAATGTCACTTCGGTTGTTTTTAAGGGAATTTAAGTTTACTGCCATGAAGATTTCCTTCTCGGTTACCAGTTGCATAACCATTGTCGGGGTTACATTGACTTCTACAGAGGTAAATAGGGTTTAAGACATTCCGCTCGATTCCTATGAAATACATTTTTGTTATTCAAGTTTACAATTATATTTAATAACGAATTTGACCTCCATTATTGTTTTCTTTTTGTGTATTTGCAGGGTAACAAATATTTCTCTATGTATCAAGTTTATATCAATTTTTCACAATGGCCTTCTCAAACCCTTTGAAATGGTTTGAAACTCTGGAAGAAAGGGGTTTTATTTTAGAATTCAGTGAACACCTGATACTGTATAGATGAATTCCTTTCAAGGGTTTGTTCAAATTTCTTATTATGTAGAAATTCCTTGTATATTCAAACGACTAATATACTTTTCTAAAACAATAGACTTGAATGTACTCTACTCATCTACGGAAAGTAATTCATGATTGAGAAGCAATATAAAAAACATGCAACATGAATCAATTAACACACATAAGACGAGGATATATCTAGGGGAAAGCCACTGCTCAAAACCCCTTCCTATCTATATTACATTAATCTGAAAATAGAGAAGAAATAAAACAGTTGTTCAAGCTTGAACAATCTCTTCACAAGTATAATCTATCTCACTACTTCAAAATCTTGCTTTGGCCAATACTTAACCAAATTTATGCTTTCCCAAACTCCTATTTCCTTGCATTGTTTCATTGGGAATTCCTCGTCTAAAACTGCGCAATCCCTATATGTCGTTCTCTAATTGCATACACCACTTGTACAACTCAGATAATTATACAAATAATAGTACACTGCTCTTGAACTCCAATATCAATTGGGTAACTCATAGATGACATATGCATGAATTAATTATGGTTGATTTATCAGTTAACTGGTTGATCACCGAGTACAAACCCCACTACTAGATCTCCCACTAGTTCCTCCAATAGTTGGAAATAGTTTAACTGAATAAAATTATTACAACTCAAATTAAACTCAACCTAGGCTCCTAAAATTTAGGAATCACTCTACATGACTCAAGTTAGGCCATCAACTCGAATTAACTTAGCCAACTAAGTCAAAATAACTTAGTTAACACATTTTTGTCTTGTGATTTGGAATTACAATTTTCTCCTAATTTAATTCAAGGGAAAATTAAATCAGTATTTTCTTGTTCCATTTTTCAACACTCCCTCTCAACAAGAAAGGGATTATCATATAGCCCAATCCCACCTCTATGGAATTCGAATTTTCCTCTTGACAATGCCTTTTTCAAAAGATCTGCATCTTATTCTTCTGTAGGAATGTATTCCAGCAACATAATCCATCTTTGCACACAATATCGTAGATGGTGATACCAGATGTTGATATGCTTGGATCGATCATGAAAAACTGAATTTTCATAGAGTTTGACACAAATTTGATTGTAACAGTGAATCAAAGTGGGATCCATCATTTGACCAGATAACCCAACAAGAATATTCCTCATCCAGATAGCTTCACAAGCTTCTTGACTAGTAGCCATGTACTCTGCTTCTGCTGAACTGAGTGCAACTGATATTTTATTCCTACTGTACCAAGAAATTGTTGTTGACCCAATCTCGAAGACTCCTCCTAAAGTGATGTTCTGATTTGATGGACTACTTGCCCATTCTACATTTGTGAAGCCTTGAAGCTTCACTCCCTCTATCTGTATGTACCAAAGACGATGCTGAGTAGTTCCTCTGAGGTATCTCAGCACATGTTTTGACGCCTTCCAATACAATTTGGTTGGATTAAACATTTCTAGACTAAGCTAGTTAACTGTATAACACATATTTGGTTTCTTTTTAATCAAATACATGAGTGAACCCACAAAATAGTGGCCTCCACCTCCTCCTCTAAAGTGACATCCTATTTACTCCAAGTTCCTGCTAGAGGAGTGTCCATGGGTTATTTACTCTCCATGCGAAACTTCTTCAGTATCTTGTTGGCATACTTTCCCTGAGAGACAAACAATTCCCCATCTCCTTGAAATACTTCCAAACTAAGGAAATAATGCATGAGTTCCATGTCCTTCATCTCGAATTCTCTTGCAAGATCCTCTTTGCAATATTTGATTAAATTTTCATCATCGGTTAAAATCAAATCATTGACATGTAATAATATAATCAACACTTTACCTTCAAAAAAAATATGGTAAAGGTTTGCATCTGCTTCACTTTTGGTGAATCCCAACCTAGTGAAATAACTATTTATCATGGTGTACCAAGCACGGGGTGCTTATTTCAATCCATACAATTCTTTCTTGAGTCTGCACACATGTGATTCTTTGTCGAAGGTCTCAAATACTTCCAGCTGTTCAATGTACACCTCCTCCTCAATCACTCCATTGAGGAATACTGTCCTCACATCCATCTGATGGATCTTCCATCCCATTTGTGTTGCAAGTGCTATAATTGATCTGGTAGAAGAGTACCTTGCTACTGGAGCAAAGGTCTCCTTGTAATCAAGTTCCTCCATGTAAGAGAACCCCTTGGACACAAACCTGGCCTTGTGTTTCTCGATGCTTTCATCTGCTGCTTAATTCACCTTGTATATCCACCTCAACCTACCAATGACTTCTTCTCTAGTCTTGGGACCACTTCCCAAACACTGTTTTTGACTATGGAATCATATTCCTTTACCATGACATCAACTCATACTGGATTTTGTATTGCTTCCTCGAATGAGGATGGTTCTGTCTCAACTATCTCACTCATTAGAGCCATGTACCTAGTGTACTGATATGGTGACCTCCTCTTCCTACACTATGATGTGGGTGCTCCCACATTCTCTCTAGCATCATGCAATAATTTGTTAGCTTACCTGGTGTGCTTCCTTCCATCTCTAGATGTCTCTGCATGAGTGGGTGCTTCCACTCTCTGCTTCTCTGCTTGTGGCTGCTCCACAAAATCCCGAGGTTCTTCCTTTAGAGCCAAAATATCCTCATCTTCATGCAACTAAAGCTCCCTCTCAAGGGAACATCTCATGCCCTTCTCTTCATCAAAATTCACATCTCTACTGACAATTATCATCCTGTGTGATGGAAGGTACACTCGATAATTGTGAGGTGTATCAGTGTACCCCACAAATATGACCAACTTTGCTGTTGACTCTAGATTTTTCATTTCATCCCTGGAAACATGGAAATAAACTAATGAACCAAATATCCTAAAGTGTGACACATCTATCTGGTTTCTTCCCTGAAAAAGCTTCTTCTAGTGTACTCATCCTAAGAATCCGACGAGGTCTCCTGTTTTGTACATATACCATTGTGTTTCATGCTTCAACCCAGAAGTGCAACGATAGGCCTTGATCATACGACAACGCCCATGCATCTTCCAAAATAATTATGTTCTTCCTTTCAACCACCCCATTTTGTTGTGGGTTACGGGGTGCTATTAACTCCCATCGAATGCCTTATTTTTCACAACATTTATTGAATTCATTTGACACATATTATCCACCATTATCTCTCCTGAAAGCCTTCACTTTATTTCTAGTGTCTTTCTCAACAAGTGATTTAAATTCACAAAATTTTAAGAATGTCTAGTATTTCTTTTGCATGAAGACTATCCAACACTTACGTGAGAAATCATCTACAAATATAACATAATACCTGTGCTTGGATGTGGAGGCTATCGAGAAAGGTCCACACACATATGAGTGAACTCTTTCAAGCAACGCTTGCGCTTGAATGTCCTTATATGTTAGGTCCCTATAATACTAGTGTAGCCCCTTATTTGTATTGTTAGTGTATCCCATTATTGTTATTAGTCCCCATATTGTTATATTGTGACCCCTTAGACTCCTATATATAGAAGGTAGGTTTTGTCATTTGTATCATCTAATAATTGTTCATTTATGTAATGTAAAGGAGGTTTCCCCCTTGAAGATGCTGATTTCTAAGTCATTGATCTATCTTTTCTTCTATTTTGTAATCTAATTGCATAACATTTGGTATCAGAGCTTGGGATTCTAGGGTTTCACTTCTTCAAATAGTTCATCTTGGCATTTTCACTATAAATTTTGTTCTACGAGGCTTTAGAAGCATAATTTTTTACCACGTGGAGTCGAAATATTGATGAAATTTGCGTAAACATTTCAGATCTTGGCTCGCAATATTTTCAGATATATGATCTATGGAAGTTAGGGTTTTTGCAGGCTCGAGAATTTCATCTCAAACAAGTGACCGAGGGAAAATCGTCATAAATTTCATTTCAGACATGGGATATGAATTTTGTAAAAAGTGGTTGAAAGTGCATGGACATTAGTTTGTTGTGTATCGATTTTAGAGTTGAAGGTAAAAATAATGACATGTGGCATGCCGTAAACGTTCTCTCTACTGAACTAGCCTATAATTTGGATATTGTGGGAGATCAGGCATAACTTTGTCTTGAAGAATCCAAATTAGGTTGGACCCATGGCATTGGAAAGAAGAATCGAAGTGCTAATATATGATCAAATTTGAGATCTTAGGGGTCCAAAATCACAAAGATACAACATGTTCAATATTGAGCTCCCTAAAAACAAGAAAAATGTGTGTGTTATTTTTTTAATTACATAAATTTTGTTTAAAAAAATCAGTTTGAAGTGATTCCAAGGGCACATTGAAGCATATATATCTATATTGGGTTCTAAAATGCCTCCAAAAAATAAGTATACACCCATTAAGCCCTCATAAAACTCTACTATGACGCATGAAGAGTAATTGAATTACTTCCTATATCCAACACCAGAATGTCAAGTGATGGTTGCAAATGGAGGAACTATAAATTGCTCTGGAAAGTTCCATAATATGAATATAACCACGGGGGAATATGTATTGAATAACCCAATTATTTACATTCCAATGGGTGGTGCTGATGTTGTATAGGAGTTCATTGGTTACAATCTTTGGGGAAACCAGGAAAGATAAACGACTCTCACAGCATGACAAAGCTTCTAAAGAAAGAACAACAATGTGTAATTGCACAATTATGCTCACTAGTGTTTCAAGCATCAAAATCATATTTAATAGAAAATTATTAAGTTCAAACAATGGAAGATCACATAGAACATCAACAACAAGTTCTCCAACTATTAAAGGATAGCCTAACTTTGGTGCAAAATCGAATGAAACAACAGGCAGATCAACATCGCAATGAAAGAAGTTTTTATGTAGGCAACTGGGTATTTTTATGGCTACAACCATACAAAAAAATGTGCCTAAAGAAAGCTAAGGTCTAAAATGGGCCTCCTAAGGGAATTATAAAATAATGTTGGAAATAATAAAATAATATTACATTGCATCATCAATTTTTAGAGGGAAAAAAGAAAAAACCACTTTTTCAACTTGTATTCTCAACTTATCTCCCTATGGGTTTACTCAAATTTCGATCGAGAAAACTCGTTGGATGTAAAATTTAATTCCTCTTCCAAGGAGCACCCATGTTGCACAATTTTGATGGACCCTGCTACATGAAAAATGGGAAATACATGAAAAATGTGATTGCAATCACGTTTTTTCATGTATTTATCATTTTTCATGTAGCAGGGTCCATTGAAAGTCTGCAACATGGGTACTCCTTGGATGAGGAATTAAATTTTGCATCCAACGAGTAATCCCGCTCGAATTGGAGTAAAACCTTAGGGAGATAAGTTGAAAATACAAGTTGGAAAAGTAATTTTATTATGTTATTATTTTTTAATCTTTTTACTTTTTTACTCCAAAAATGGTGAATCATCCCCCATGGTTGACATCATCATCTTGAATTATATTGGTTCTTATAAGGTTTATTTTGGTTGTAAAGTTTTCTTATGAGGTCCATTTTAGACCTCAGAAGTTCTCTAATGAATTCTGTTAATGTCTTCCACATTGCATACGGATTTTCCTTCCAATGGAGATTAGAGACAATATGGTATCGTACTCCCTCCAGTATGATCCTCCTTGCCTTTGTTACACTCTTCTTCCAATCTGCTAGATCTTGGGCATCAACTGGTGCTTTTTTCAGGACATCATTATGAATGAATTCCTTCAGCCCATTGTCTTCCATGACTGCTTCCATCTGGTCCTTCCAATAAATATAATTCGAGCTACCCTCAAGGGCATACTCGAGCCTTAGACCATACAACACCATCCTACTAGATCTGAAGAATAGATCTACAACCTCGTTCCTCCTACAAAGATAACTTTGAATTCTCTCCTCTATTGTGAATATAGCTCTGATACCATGTAGAAATTCCTTGTAGATTCAAACTGCTAATGTAATTTCTAAAACAATAGACTTGAATCTACTCTACTTATATGTGGAAATTAATTCATGATTGAGAAGCAATATAAAAAACATGAAACATAAATCAATTAACACACATAACACGAGGATATCTAGGGGAAGGCCATTACTCAAAACCCATTCCTATATGTATTGCATTAATAAAAAAATAGAGAAGAAGTACAATGCTTGTTCAAGGCTAAACAATCTCTGCACAAGTATATTCTATATAACTACTTCACAAGCATAATACTTAACCCAATTTATGCTTGCCCAAGATCCTATTTTCTTTTGATGTTTCCTTGCAAATTAGCCCCTATTATTCAGGGAAATTTCTCACCCAAAATTGCGTAATCCCTATAGGAACTTCTATGATTACATGCACCATCTATACAACTCGGATACTTATAAAACTGATAGTACACTTCCCTTGAACTCTAATCCCATCTGGGTAACCCATAGATCACACATGCATGAGTTAATTATGGTTGATTTATCAGTTAACTGGTTGATCACTGAGTCCACAACCCACTACTAGATATCTCACTAGTTCCTCTAACAAGTGGAACTAGTTTAATTGACTTTAACTTAGTTTGACTAAATTAAATTATGATAAATCAAATTAAACTCAACCTAGGCTTCTAAAATTTAGGAATCACTCTACATGACTCAAGTTAGGTCCTCAAATCGAATTAATTGAGCCAAGTTTTCTTGTGATTTGGAATTACAATTTTCTCCTAATTTAATTCAAGAGAAAATTAAATCAATATTTTCTTATTGCCATTTTTCAACATATTATTCAATCTATGAAAAATTACATTGGCATTGGAGAACGATTTGGGATACTTCGAGTCTTGGTTGACTAGTAATTAATTTTCGTAATGCTTTTAGAGTCAACAATATTATAGAGAAATTTATAACTTTTACAGATCTTCTTTATATTCTCTTAAATGTGTGCATTATTTTGGAGTATAAATTTGTATGGTTATGTTTCGATACTTGAAACCCTAACCCAAAGTCATTTACTGTTAATTTAGAAGAGATGTTTAGTCATCATACCTTATCAGGTTCATTGTATTTATGGTTATGCTCCTCACAACTAGTTATAGATTCGTTTAGTTGTAAAAGAAATCATATCCATTTTGTATACTCTTTAGGTTTACATTCTTTTCTTTTTCCACTTAGTTAACATAGCAAAGGAAAGTTTAGTTTCAACCTAGTTTCACTATATTGTAAAAACAACTTGGAATTTATTATGTAAACAATACGTACCTATTTTTTTATTTTAATTTTCATTTTAAAAAGAACATTCTTTTCCCTTTGTAGGTTTTGTACTATTTCTAACATATCTCTTTCTTTTTCTGTGGTTTCGAGGTTTCTACCACATGAAATCTCAGTCAAAGGTATACATGCGTGATTATAAAAATATTCCCTTCATTATTTTTTTATAATCTCTTCTTATTCAATACTATCTGCTAACCCTATCTCCTGTGTCATTCACAAATATTTTCTCTGATTACAAAAGTTTCTTTTTTCTCCTTCAGTGTTTTCAAGAGGATTTGGCTTCTTCAACTCACATACTGGTTGTTCCTTCCACCACGTTGGGCATCCTGTTCATGGCTCCCGTATTGGTGATTCCACAACTAAACTTCTACTAAGTTTTCTTTGATATAAAAAGATAGTTATATTTTGAAGCTTCACTTCCAAGTCTTGGAAAGTCAAATTAACAAGCTTTTATGTATGTTTGTATTTTATTTACAACTTTAACCGTAAATGTTATTTATATCAAGGTCAAGATTTTGACTTTCATTGCTTCGTAGTAGTTCCTTCTTATATTAATTTTGTAACTATTATTCTTAACCAATGAAACTCATTTCTATATGTTTAGTGTTGTGTATATATTGTTAGACTCCATTTATGATACTACCATATTTGTAATTTCAACAGTTAGATTTCTTAAGGAATATATACTTGTCAACTATCTATAACCTTTTTTTGGCTATTATATGCTTAATTGGTTAATCTCTTTTTTTAGTTTTCAAAGTTTCTAAATATAAATTCTATATAATTTCTAGTGGAATTTCTCACTAAAAATTGCTTAATAATCACTTTCTCTTTCCATAGTAAGAACTTAGTAATATGCCTACTAACATTCTTCCTTTTTATGAGAAAGTATTTTGCATACATTTAAAATACTATCTATATAATGTTGTTTTTCCAAGTGTCTTTTATTGCTCATATAAAGTAATTAGTACTGAGTTTATTATCTATATTTATTTAAACTCATATAAATATATATGATAATTTCTATAACAGTGTAGTTCTTTTATAGTATAATGGGCTTAAGTACCGTTACTACTAGATACCTATCAAAATTAAAAGACATTTCATCTATAAATTATTGCTCTGTTCACTATTATATACATATAATTTCAATCCTTTGTAGTTCTTTATACAATTTTATAGTCAAAGTATAATAATTTCTTTTGCAATTCACTATTCTAATTTATAAATAAAAACATAACTATTTCACCTCTTTTCCACTATACACAACTCATGAACAAGAATTTAACCATACTCTCTCTTTTCCACTATTCATTACTTAAATAAAATAAAAATATATTTCTCATTCTTTTTCAGAATAATTGAGACTGTAGGTAAGAATATTGACTTGAATTTACAATATGGAAAATTCATAATGAAGTACTAGGCTCCTCCCAACCTTGATACAACATTTAGATAGTATCCTCCCTTGCATATTAGGTCTACAATTTTTCTTCTTGTCTTATCCACACTTGCTTCTCTCCAATCTGTCATTTCTTCAATTTCGGAATGAGATAAAAGCAAGCAAACAAAAGGATTTACCCCATCTACCACTGTTTTGGTGGTTGGTAACTACCTCCACCTCACCAATAGGTGGCAGGTAATTACTAGCTCATTAATGAGCTCCTATTTCCCACTCCCAAAGACAACCTCCTGTCTTTTAGGAAACAATTAATTGACCAATTCCATAATTTCTCAATAAATCTAATCATACTTATTAGATGCCTTGGACTTATTGACGGATAATTATTAATCACCAATAATTTTTCACCCTCATCTCTTTTAGCCACATGTTCTCCAAAAATAATTTTCTAGACCTATTTATTTATAAAAATAAAACATCATACATAAATATTTACAATAATTCAATATCAGTAATAAAATAATGATAATTAAACTCTTCGCATGTTTTTTTTTTCAAACTTTAAACATTCAAAACAGAAACAACATATACGCAATTAATTACATAAAAGCCTCAAGTTATGGGATATCACATCCTCCCTGCCTTGAACTTAACACCGTCCTAGTGTCAGTTCTGGTTAGTCCAACAATCATGTTGTTCAAGGATTATTCAGGAACTTTCCAAACATAAATTAAAATAGTTTTTAGTTGGTATCACAATCTAAACTCAGGGTTCACTAGCTGGTCACTCCCAATGTACTCATACATAGTTATTATATAGAAATTAGGTTTTATCAAGAGCTTAATTAATCTGTATGATCGTATAGGGATATGCATCCAACTATTGAATTGTACCTCGAACTTCTGGATATGACTCTATCTATTTTAATTTCAATTGAATGTCAACAAGTTGCTTCTGTTGCTTTTTTCTGTCACACAAATCAATTTTCAAGGATAGAGCACGAGACTCTAGGTTTGCTGCATTTGTATTTTTGTTTGTTGCACTTGTATTTTGTTGCTGTCTGCTATCACACAAATTAGTTTTCAAGGATAGAGCACCGTAATCCACATTTGTTGCACTTGTATTTTGGTTTGCTTCACTTGTACCTTGTTGTTGTGTTCTGTCACACAAATTCGTTTTCAAGGATAGAGCACCAGACTCGAGGTCTGTTGCACTTGTATTTTATTTTATTTATTTTTTATTTTGTAATTTATTTTTATTATATATATATATTTTATTATTTTATTTTTTTAAATTTAATTTTATTATTTTATTATTTATTTTATTTTTATTTTTATTTTTATTTTTTCTGTTATGTCACACAAATTAGTTTTAAATCATAGAGTACCAAAATAAAGGCTGACTACACGTTTGTTTTGGTTTCTTGCACTTGTATTTTGGTGGATATCGGATAAGAAACTTTTTGCATCAAAATTTTCAGAACGATATATTTCCCTTCCAATTGAATTTTAAGAGGGATATTAGAGCATTGAGATTTCATTCCTTAATATTATTTAATTACCTCCTATTTTGATTTATTCAAGTGGACATTCATCATATATATAAGTATGTAAGTAAATAAATTCCAATTATTTCAATAACATACAACTTTGGGGTGGCTCTTCAAGTAGTTACCCATTAGGAGGTAATATATCACACTTTATATCCTTGCCTATAATGCATAAGCTTCTATATATAGAACTATCAACACGAGAAAATCAAATATGGCTCAACATATACACATTAGGATCTGATATGCATCTAAGGAAACCTTGGGAAAAAAGTCCCAACGATCCATTTTGCATACCAAACTTGATGCACCCACATAAGTCTATATAATGATTTCTTACTCTTAATTTTTTTACATCATCATATTCCTTTGTTGGTGTTAATCATCATATCCAAGTGTTAAATATAAAATTATAGGCTAAATCCTTCCTGTAACATTCCATCATTCACTCAACAAAAACTCTAGATTTTTTTTGTTTTCGATCGCTAGGGTTTGTGCGCTGGAGCGAACGCGTCGCTGCCTGCGCATAGATCCGTGCCGCGTTCTTGCTAGGGCCTGTGCCCATGGAGGGGCTGGGCTCTCCCCAGGGGCCTCGTCCCCCTCCCCCGCCCTCTGCTGCTGAGGCTTTCGATCGTTTATTGGCAGGGCTTCCTAAGAAGAAGAATGTGGAAGCTGCAAAATTTGTTAAGAAAATTGATGAAATACCTGAGATCTCTATTCCAGCAGAGACTCCGATTCAGGTTGCTCTATCACTGTCTGAACGAGCTCTCATAGGCCAGTTCACAGGGCTTTGGCCATCTCCCAAAACCACTGAGAGCTGGGTCAACAGAAACTGGGCGCCTTTGATCAAAGAAAGCGTTACTTCTTATTTTTTGGGGAGAGGTTACTTTCTCTTCGAGTTCACTTCTAAAGATGATAAAGATCTGATCTTCCAGAACGACCCCTACTTCATGGGCCCCTAGGGTTTGTACCTAAATAAGTGGACTCCTGACTTCGATCCTGCTGTGGATGTGCCCAAAGCAGTCCCGGTGTGAGTTAGACTCCCAAATCTCCCAGTTCACTGCTGGAATTGGGATTCTCTAATGCATATTGGAAATGCCCTTGGGAAGTTCATCGATCGAGCAAACAACAAGGACCAGTATGACTGCGCTAGGATCTGCGTGGAAGTAGATCTGGAGGTTGGGCTACCAGAGGCCATCAAAATCAAAGTCGGAAGCTGGACGCATGTGCAGAAACTGGACTATGAGCAGCTGCCCTTCAAATGTCGGAAATGCCATGTCTATGGCCACTTCGCCAGAGGCTGTCCATCCAACAATGAGGTTGTGCAAGGGAAGGAGGACGGATGGAATCAAGTCAAGTGCACCAAAACCTCCCATAAGGCTCAAAAGCCGGGAGACCCTAGTAGCAAAGGTCCCCAACAGGCCTCTTCTCAGCAGATCCCATCTAAGTCCGCTCCTGAAAACAAGTTTGAACTCCTAAGCTCGCATCAAGAGGACACCCAGGAGGTGGAGGTTCAAAAGACAGCATCCCCGGTCAAAGGGACCCCCTCTGTGTCTTCCAAAGACACAAGTGTTGCAGAAAGCTCAAAAGGAATACCTGTTGGCGTCGAGGAAGAGGACCTGGAGTCGGAAGATTCGGAGGAGGAAGGAGAAATAGGCGACTCTCAGGCCTCTGTTAGGAGATCCACAAGAGGTCGCAAAACAGATCGGGAGAAAAGAGAGCAGGAAACGTACAAGGACAAGTTACAGGGTAGCCAACCAACTCTGGAGAAGCTACTAGCAAAAAAGCCGAAGATGGTGAGAAACCAGCCCCAAGGCTCCAAGGGAGCCCAGCAGAACAAAGGTAAATAATGAAAATAATCTCCTGGAATTGTAGGGGTATGGGGAGCAAGATCAAGGAAGAGGCAACAAGAAATTTAATAAGAATAGAAGCCCCGGACATATTCCTTATCCAGGAGACTAAGATGGAGGAAGCAGACTTCCTCCAAACAAGTAAAAGAATCTGGAGTAAAAGCAAAGCAAAAGTTGTCTCAGCCCGAGGAGCCTCTGGAGGGTTAGGCACTCTTTGGAATGATAGCAAGTTCTCGTTAATTTCTGAAATTTCAAACACTCACTAGCTGCTCCTAAAAATGCAGCATCTTGTCACTAAAGAATACTTTTGTCTCTTTAATGTATATGTACCGGCCAATGCTGGAGAAAAAAAGGCCTGTTGGGACTCTATAAGAAGCCAGGCAGAATTAGGGAACCTTGACAACATCATTATTGCGGGTGACCTCAATCTCACATTGCATTCCTCTGAAAAGAGAGGAGGCTGCATTGTGCGAGATCCGGCGAGGGAATGGGCAGAGGATCTTCTGCAAGATTGGGATTTGCTGGACATCAAGCCCTCTTCAGGTAAGTTCACTTGGTCAAACAAAAGAGTAGGCCCTGGTCACATAGCAGCAAGATTGGATAGATTTTTTGTACAAAGTTCCTTTCTATTGCTTGGTTTAGATGCTAGTATGCAAATCCTTGCTTGCAGCATATCTGATCATAAGCCTATCAAGCTTGATCTCCGGGCTCACCCCGACCTCAGCCCCATTCCGTTCAGATTTAGCCCCCTCTGGGTCAAGGAACCCAATTTCATGCAGATTGTCAAAGAAAGTTGGTCTCAGCCAGTCAATGGATCACCCTTCTTCGTGTGGGAAGAAAAACTCAGAAGAACGAAAGCTGCCTTAAAATGTTGGGCCAAAACTCTTTCTAACCCAGCAGCTGAAAGGAAAAATCTCCAAAGTCAACTGGAAGCACACCACTTGCTTTCGGAAGAGGCATATGTAACTAGAGAAATCCTCGATAAGGAGATTCAACTCCAACAACACTTCCACAAAGCCTGCCTGGCAGAAGAAGAGTTTTGGAGGATTAAGTCTCGTTGCCTATGGCTCAAAGCGGGAGACAGAAATTCCTCTTTCTTTCACAAGCAAACTCAAGCCAGAAAATGCTTCAACACCATATCTGAGATTAAGGATGACAATTCCAATCATAAAGATTTTGCAAGCATTAAACGAGCAGCTTTCCTTCACTTCAAGAAGTTGTACAATGAGGATGCGAATCTGATTCAAAATTCTGATCTTCTGGACTGGGTTCCTCCTTCAATCTCTGCTGAGATGAACCATCTTCTAGAAGCCAAAGTCACCAAGGCTGAGGTCAAGAATGCTCTCTTTGCCATGGATCCTGACAAAGCACCAGGACTGGATGGATTCACCGCCAGATTTCTGAAATCCTGTTGGCACATTGTGGAAAAAGATCTCTACAAAATGGTTCAAAAATCCCAAGACTGTCACAAATTAGGAGGCAGCACAAACTCTGCGTTCCTTGCCCTCATCCCCAAGGAGAAAGTCGCCAATTCCTTCAACATATTTCGCCCCATCTCTCTCTGCAACATTGGTTATAAAGTGATCACCAAAGTAATAGAAAACAGGCTGAAATATCTTCTCCCCACAATCATTCCTGAAAATCAAGGGGGCTTTATTCACGGTAGACAGCTAGTGGACAATTTCATTTTGGTTCAAGAGGCAATTCTCTCAAGTCAGCAGCGTAAGGAAAGAGGTATGGTTGTCAAACTGGACTTAGCTAATGCCTTCGATCGAGTCAGGCATTGCTTCCTTTTGAATGTTCTGAAAAAATTTGGATTTGGGGAGAACTTTATAAATTGGATTCGGGCCTGTATCTCAGAGCCTTGGATTGCTCCCCTTGTTAATGGTAGAGCAGCTGAATTCTTCAAAGCCTCAAGAGGACTAAGACAGGGCTGCCCTCTTTCTCCCCTTCTGTTTGTCCTCCAGGCCTCCGTTATCAGTTTCTATCTAAACAAGAAAATGCAAGAGTAGGAGATCACAGGGCTTTGCATTGCCAGAGGAGTTAAAAGCATCAACCACGCCCTCTTCGCCGATGATACTTTGCTGCTGGGGGCTGCAACACTACATTCAGCCAATAGCTTTAAAGAAGCTATAGATGAATATTGTATGGTGTCGGGAAGTAACCTCAACAAGGGGAAATGCCATATTTACAGTTGGAATACTCCTCCCAGCTTGCTCAGCTCCATTGCAAGATGTTTTGGCTTTGCAGCCTCTCCAGCTTGGACTTCTTTCAAATACCTCGAGCTTCCTATATTCCTCAAGAGGGCCTATAGTAAGGATTGGCTCCCCCAAGTGGAAAAATTCAAAAGTAAGCTCCTGGCTTGGGGGCTCACCTGGCTCAATATTGTGGGCAAGTCTGTCCTCATCAAAGTTGTCCTATGCAGTCTTCCCCTATTTCAGTTCTCTGTTCTATTGGCCCCAATTGGCATCCTTTAGAAAATGGAACAGCATATTCGAAACTTCTTTTGGAAGGGGGGCAAACAAAATGAGAGGAAATTCCCTCTGGTTAACTGGGAGACTGTCTCCAAACCGCTGAGGGAGGGGGGGCTAAACTTCAAGAATCTCTCTCTTCAGAACATAGCCATGGGTGCCAAGCTGCTCTGGAGAATCATTGCGCCCAAGCCTTGTTGGGCCCAATTAGCACTCTGGAAGAAATATTTTAAAGGAAAGAGACTCAGATGCCTAGATGGTCCTCTCCCCCAAGGCTCCTCTCCCTTTGCTAGACTCTGCTCCAAAGCTGCCCCCCTGATCAGCTCCAACGCCTATTGGATTCCAGGAAATGGTAAGAAGATAAATATCTGGACAGATCGTATTCTGGATCGTGATCCAATTGGTGACTGTTCCTCTTTGAACGCGATTCGTTGCTGGTTGACTTCTGCTGGGAAAACTACGCTGTGGGACATCTCCTTGTGGGATGGGACGCATTGGGTAGGCTGGAATTTCTTTGACGTGCCTCCGAAGCTCCTTCAGGATTGCAATTGTCTTCGCTCCATGCTGAATGGTATTGCCCCCATTCATCTGCGTAGAAGATATTCGCGTGGCTGGGGTTTGCTGGTTGCAGGTTACACGGTAGCCCAAGGCTACGCAAAGCTCACCTTGAGGCCTCACGTCCCCCCGGACCCTGCCCCTTGGATTGCGATCTGGCGTCTGCACTCTCTGCCTAAAATCGACATGTTCTGTTGGCTTCTTTGCCACAAGAAAATTCTTACAGATGACAAACTGCAGAAACGAGGTTTCCATGGTCCGTCCAGGTGCTCATCGTGCAGAGAAAATGTGGAATGTGCCACACACTTGATCTTGAATTGTAAATTCACTGTGCAGGTTTGGAGCGAGCTGATGGATTACTGGAACCCCAATTTTGTCCTTCCCTCCTCTATTCCTAATCTTTTTGCAAATTGGCAGAACAGTTACCCCGGTCCTTCACCTAGAAACAAAGTGATAAAAAAGGCGTGGTCTGCCCTCCCCAAAATCTGCTGCCGGTAGATCTGGCTTGAGCGAAACAGCAGAATCTTTAGAGATACTAAGCATGACGTCAAGGTGGTGGCGGCCAAGATAAAATTCCAATTAAAGGAAAGCTTGGATAATCAAAAAGATGCCTCAAATCTTACTCAATTAGATTAAGTCTGGGGTACCTCCCTAAATCTGCAATTTCTTCAAGCCGCTAGCAACATTTCCCTCATTGAAGATTGGCAAATAAGGGGGAAGAACAATGCTGAGTTTCAAGAATGGATCTCCAAGCAGCAGGTGCACTCTTTCTTCTTTGATGGGGCTTCAAAGGGCAACCCAAGAAGGGCTGGAGCTGGAGGTATTGTAAAAAATACTGAAGGTGTTTTGATCCACAGCTTTGCATGGGGTCTGGGGATCAACTCCAGCATTCAAGCAGAGGCACTGGCCCTCCTTCAAGGCCTTAAATCGCTCTTGAATCTAGAAATCAAGGAGGTTAATGTTTTTGGGGATTCCCAAGTGATAATCAAAATTATGGCGACAAACTCCTCCCCCCAGGATCTTAGATTGGAAAGGCTGATATCCAGAATCAGAACTTTGGGGAAATTGTTTAAAAAGTTGAGCTACTATCATGTGTTGAGAGAAAACAACAAAGAAGCAGACCTTGAAGCAAATAAAGTTGTCCTCATCTCTGTTGGAGCTATAATTTGAGACGAGGACGAAACATGGGATCCAATTCCATAATCTGCCAGCTTAAATGTTTTACTGCTTTCTATTGAATCAGTTTGTTTGTATTTTTAAGCTAGGGGAAATCAAAAAAATCGAGTGCATAATTGTAGTAAAAAAGAGCTGGAAGCTGTCCACAAGTCTCATAGCACTTTTGGCTATAGATACTTCCTGGGCCCTCCTCCCTCTCATTGTAACCCGAAATCTGGCATTTAGACCTAGCAGTTAATATATCTCATAACCGTTTCTGTAAAAAAAAAAAACATTCCATCATTCACTCACAATAGATACTTATTTTTCATCATTCTCCCATAAATTAAGGAATTTTCAATAAATGAATAAATTATTCATCTTATTGAATTTTATTTTTATAGGGATCGGAAAACCCATTAAACATGGTTGAAAAATGGACATTATACATAGAAGTTTATTGTTATCCCAATCTAGGTCAAGCAATGATTATTTATGTGTTATGCAATATTGCGACGAACAAAGTCCTCCAAAGGAAAATGAATGTAACTAAAAGGACAATAAACAATGAGGCATATTATATCGCATTGATAGAAGGCTTAGAAAAAAATAGGGAGTATGGATCCAATGGAATTGCAGCCTTCACCAATTCTGAACTTGTGTGCAACTAAATGAAAGGCATGTACCAAGTCAAAAAGGAAAGGTTAAAACAACTGCACGAAGAAGAAAAAAATATTGTTAGTCAATTTAAATCATTTAGCATAAGCCATTGTGAAAATGTTAATAGGATGTCTAATGATATATTGTATGGGGAAATGCAAATTAAAGATTTTGGTGTAAAAGACGAATTGGTGTTAAGAAGCTCTCCATTCAAATTTATTGATGAACATTGTAAGATATATTTGATATGTGTGTGTTTTTTAGTTATACATGTGTTTTTTTTCATGACCATGTTATTTTTTCAATTCTATACTAAGTGTGCCCCCATTATGTAACCACAACTTGGTGAACCTAACATGTTTTAGAATTTTTTTTATTTAATTTTCAAAATGCGCACTTCAACATTTGTGTTTTTAGTCTTGAGTATATTTTAAATGACTAAAAACACAAATGTTTTGAAGTGCACATTTTGAAAATTATACACAGAATTTCCAACCAGCTTACAAAATATAAGAAAAGATATATCAACGACTTGAAATTATCCTCCTCTAGGGGAAAACCTCCTTTACATTAAAAAAATGAAAAATTCTTGGATGATTCAAATGAAAAAACCTCCTTTATATATATAGGAGTCTAAGGGGTCACAAAATAATCATAGCCAACATAACAATAATAATGTAAGGGCACAAAAATAACAATAGTGGGCTTCTATGGGGCACAATAATAGAAATATGGGGACTACATGGGTACAAAAATAAAAATAAGGGGATACATTAATATTATAGGACCTAACATGCTCCTCTCCTTAAAAAGAGTGTTGTCCTCAATGCTTGAGTAGTTCTGGATGCTTCTGTATAAATTTCTCATCCTCCCATGTCGAATCTTCAGCAGGTAATTTCTTCCACTTTATGAGATACTCTAAAATTGGTCGATTTCGTAGATGTCTAGTTCTTGTTTTCGTGACTGCTTTAGGTTCCAATATGATTTTTCCTTCCTCGTCAAGTTATGGAAATATTGTTTGAACTAGGATCTTGTCACCTATAAACTTATTTGAGCATGAAACATGGAAAACTGGGTGCACTCAGGAAGATGTAGGAAGCCCCAATTTATATGCTATAGTACCAATCTTTTGCAACACCTTTTAAGGACCATAATAATTTGGTGATAATTTATTATCCTTCTTATCTTTCTTGAGGGACATTCGTTTGTATGGTTGTAGCCGTAAATATACCCAGTCGCCTATGTCAAAACTTCTTTCGGTGCTATGTTGATCTACTTATTTTTTCATTTGATTCTATGTCAAAGTTAGGTTATCCTTTAATAGTTGGAGAACTTGTTGTTGATGATCGATGTGATCTTCCATTGCTTGAAACTTCAAATTTTTTCTTAAATATGACATGATGGATGGTGGATGATATCCATAAAGTTCCATAAATGGGGTCATTTTTGGTGCAGTATGGAAGGAAGTGTTATACCACCATTCAACCAAAGGTGACCACTTGACCCATTGTGTTTGTTTATCAGATGTAAAGCAACACACATATACTTCTAAACATTTTTTAACTATATCATTTTCCCATTAGATTGAGGATGATAAGATGAGCTATGAGCTAATTGAGTACGCAGAAAAGAAAGTAATTTCGTTCAAAAATTTCCAGTGAAAATGGGATCTCTGTCGCTTAAAATAATCTTTTGGGTTTCCATATACGTTTTGAATTGTTTCCATAAATGCAGTAGCAAATGTAATGGATTTAAATGGATGATATATTGCACAAAAGTGTGCATACGTGGGAAGTCTATAAACTATCACCATGATGAAACAGTTTCTTTCAGACTTGGATAAACCTGTGATAAAATCCATTGAAACCTCCTCCCAACATTGACTTGGAAAGGATAAAGGTTGTAACAGACCCGAGATCTTAATTGTCTCCAGTTTATTTTGTTGGAAAACTAAAAATTCCACCACAAACTTTTGAATATCAGATTTAAGGCCATCATTATGGTATACATGATCTTTGTACCATAATGAATCATTTTTATAGCTAAATGTATCAGATGTAATGGGATCTTGCTGCAACGTTTGAATAAGTGTCGACAATTCTTCATCACTATTCCATTCATCCCTTACTTTGGTTATCCAATATAGTTAGATAATAGAAATGGAACAAAGCAATGCTTCCACATCATCATCCTTTCTTGAGAGTGCATCTGCAAAAACATTTTCCTTCTATTTTTTGTAGATGATTTAAAAGTCATAATCCAACATCTTTGTGACCCATTTTTTTTTCTCTTCTGAAGATAATATTTTTTCTAAAATGTATTTAAGACTATCATGATCCATTTTTACCTTGAAGTGTCTTCCAATTAGTAAGGTTTCCATTGATTAAGTGCATGTGGTATTGCCAACATTTCCTTCTCATAAACAAGTTTGTGTAAATGCTTTCCTTTGATTGGACGACTTTCAAAAGAAATGGGCCCTCCTTCTTGCAGTAAAAAAACACCAATTCCATTTTCCAAGGCATCACATTCCACAATAAATGTTTTTGTGAAGTTTGGCGTAGCTAAGAGTGGTGCTTGGCACATTTCCTCTTTAATATTTTCAAAGGCATTAGTTGCTTCTAGAGTCCAAGTAAATGCATCTTTCTTCAGTAATGTTGTTAGACGTGATGCTATTCTCCCATAATTCTTAATTAACTTTTGATAATACCTTGTCAAACCGAGAAATCCTTATAGATGCTTTATGGTTGTGGGGATTTTCCATTCCTTAATGGATTTAATTTTTTTAGAATCTACCTTAACACCCTCATGAGATAAAATATGACCCAAATATTCCACTTTATGTATTCCAAAGAAACATTTGGAGGTTTTGCATATAATTTTTTCTCCTCTAATAGTTTGAGCACCCTGTCAACATGTTGAACATGATCCTTCCAAGACTTGCTGTAGATTAGTATATCATAAAAAAATACTAACAAAAATTTTCTAAGGGAAAATGGAATTCAGGAAACCTTGAAAAGTAAAAGGTGCATTGGTAAGGCCAAAAGGCATGACCAAAAGTTCATAATGACCATCATGAGTTCTAAATGTTGTTTTCGTAATGTCTTCAACACTGATTCTTATTTTATGATATCCTAAATGAAAATCCAACTTGGTGAAGTAAATTTCTCCATGTAAATCATCTAATAATTCATCAATGATAGGAATGGGAAAATTATCTTTAATAGTGAGATTTTTGAGCTCCCTATAATTCGGAAACATGCACCATGATCCATCCTTCTTGGGCATCAATACTACTGGAGTAGAGGAAGGGCTTTGACTAAGTTGAATTATACCATCCTCTAACATTTCTACAACCATATGTTCAATTTCACTCTTTTGG
Organism: Pinus albicaulis; assembly: GCA_034641835.2. Lineage (NCBI taxonomy): Eukaryota > Viridiplantae > Streptophyta > Pinopsida > Pinales > Pinaceae > Pinus > Pinus albicaulis. Next base: position 495,983,941 of record CM076579.1, on the reverse strand, counting down.
TCATAGGGATATTTGTAAAGCCTAATGTTTGGAGGAACACTTCCTGGAATCAAATGAATAGCATGATATTGATCACAAATAGGTGGGAGGACTTTGGGATTCTCAAATACCTTGGAATGATCATCCATGGATTTTTGGAGATCTGGAGAAATAGATGATTTTGATGTTTGCACCTCTAGTAGGCATAATTGAGGAATTACACCCTGTTGTTATTTCTTTAGAATATTTTTCATGCCATTAGAGTTGATTATATTTCCTTGTTTCCTTGCGATATCCATTAATTCAACTTCATTTCCTTCGAAAAAAAAATCAAGGAAAGTTCTTGAAAATTAAAAGCTATCGTACTGAAATATTGTAACAATTGGACTCTTAGTACAACATCACCACCACCCATTGGAATGGAAAGTATTGGAATATTCAATACATATCATCCCATGGATAACTTGATATTATGGCACTTTCCAGAATAATTTATAGTTCCTCCATTTGCAACCATCACTTGACGCTCTCGTGTAGGATATATGAAGCAATTCAATTCCTTGGCTATCTTACAATGAATAAAATTATGGGTACTACCCGAATCGATCAACACAATTATATTTTTCTTCTTGATATGTCCTTCTATCTTGAGAGTTTGAGGAGCCGTAATTCCTGTTGAAAATAGCAACGAGAAATATTGAAAATGGCATCAAGAAATATTGAAAATGGCACCCATGAGGCTTATGATTTAATTTTCCCTTAATTAAATTAGAAGTAAATTGTAATTCCACATCACAAGACAATCTATATGTGTTAATTAAGTTAGGAAGAATTAGTTATATCAGTCAATTCGAGTTGAGGGTCAAATTGGAGGAATGTAGAGTCCACTCTAAGTTTTAGGGGCTCCAGCTGCAGTTTATTTTGAGTTGCAATTAGTTGACTCAACTATTTGAATTAAATCAATTTAACTAATTCTAACTGAGAGATGAGCTAGTGATAGGTCTAGTGAATTAAATATGATTTAATTCACAAGTATTGGTCAATCAGTTAACTAATAATTCACTATAAATAGTTGTTTCCTGTCAAATCTAATGAAGGCCCAATTGAGATTGGGGTTAAAGGGAAGATAACTATGAGTTGTATAATTAGAAAAATGTATAGGTCATGCATGAGGTTATCGGGAAGCCTTGAAGGTATTTCATAATCATTAATAGGGATTTCCTAATTAATAGGGGCTAAATTAGCCTAGTAATGTGAAAGCAAGGCTCGCTAGGAAGAGGAAAGCAAGTAATTAAATATTGGACCAAACTTGCTTATATCAAGCCAAAGATAAGAGTGAGACAGTAAACAAAGAGTAGAGGTTTCTCAGGAAGGGAAATATAATTGTATTTTTTCTTGATCTTAACTTTATAAAATATACCGATAGTGGAGTTTTGAGCAGTTTCTTTCCCCATATACATCTTGTGTTGTGTGATTGATGATTTCTTTCTCTTTTTGTGTGATTGTGTGATAGAATTTGGTTTTCAAAAATTCTAGATTGATTCATTATATTGTTTTAGTGTATTACAAGATCAGTTGAATCTATTTAGATATTTCTACATGGTATCATAGCACTAGGAATCACAATTAAAGAGAATAATTTGAGTTTATTTTGAACAGGTGAATCAAATTTGCAGATTTATTCTTTAGGACCAACAACAGATCAAGACATATTTCTATGGATTGAGAGTCAAACATTCCCTTGAGGGTAGTTTAAATTACATAGCATGGAAGGATAGGATGGAGGCAGTGTTGGAGGGCAACAAACTAAAGGAATTCATAGACAGTGATATTCCCAAGCCCGCAAAATAGATGCTCAAAATCTTGATGCATGGAAGAAGAATGTAGCAAAGGGGAGAAGTATTATGTTATAAGGAGTTAAAGATCATATTATCTTGAATATTCATGAAAATGAAACTCCATATTCTATGTGGAAGGCCTTAACAAAAATATTTTAGAATAACAGTGACCACAGGAATATGACACTAAAAGACAAGCTCAAAAAGATTAAGTTGGAGGAGGGCGAGATGATATCAAAATACTTGACAAAGTTCACTCAATGTTGAGATGATCATGGAAGTGTTGGTGTGACAGTTGCCCAAGATTATTTGGTGAGCCTAGAACTTCTAGGCCTTCCCAAGAGATGGTACAACTACCAAGATTCAGTAAATGGGAGGGAGAAGTTACCAGAGTGGGAGCGATTGTGGTCTGACTTGGTACAAGAAGAGATAAGGTGGAGTACCAAAGATGAAACCTATTCCAAATAAAAGGAAGAAGAATTTTAATTAGTTGGAAAAGGAAAGAAATCAAAGGGAAATAAGTCCCAAGGTGAATGGGGCAAGAGATACTTATCTAAGGTCAAGTTTTTTCATTGTCACGAGTACATGAACTACGCCATGAAATGTCCACATAAGGAAAGCAAGAAGGAGACTACAGTTTCAGCAGTGGGTGAAGATCTAGCTTCATAGTTTGAGCTTGATTTTAATCTCATTGCATTCATGCCCAACACTGTAATGGGATGCATGTGGTATCTCAACAGTAGTGTCTCATTCCATATGACGAGGAATAGAGATCTCTTCAGTGAATTGGGGGAGAAAGACCTCCAGTGGAACATAGAGTTTGGAGATGATAGGAGGTATAACGCGACCAAAATAGGTACAGTTACCTTTCAATGGGAGAATGACTCCCCTCTGATACTCAAAGATTTTTTTTATGTTCCAGGACTAAAGAAGAATCTTGTTTCGATAACTGTATTCGAAGACCGTGGTTATGATGTGATAATTAGAAAAGGAAAGGTTTTCCTTAGACACATCGCCACAGGATGGGTGAAATAGATCAGTGTACAAGTCAAGAACCTGTATTCTCTTGAGGTTGAATATGCTTGCAAATATTTTAGGAGCAAAGTAGAGGTTAGAGACTTGGTGGTTGAGAGGGATCATAAATTACCTCTCAACATGCAGCCTCATAAGTAGTCTCAGATAGTTGTGGAGTATCCACAATTAGAAAAGCAGAGATGAGACAGAGTGGAGGCATCCAATGAAGTAGAGACCTCGAAAAGGGGGAAATTTTGAGCCAGATGGGTAGAGGGAGCACATGCCACCATACCTCCAGGTGAGAGGTGGGGCGATGTGAAGACATAATCCTAAGAGAATAAATTTTGGCAGGATCCATTGAGATGGATTGTCTCATGGATCAGTACTAGGCTACGGGTGTCTACAATACACAGTACCAGGATGGATCAGTAGCGATTTATGTAGTCATATATCAGAATGAAAAATTTCAGATAATGTAGCACATATTAGAGTGGGTAGCAGTGCAGATGGCACATATGCAGAGTCACCAGCAGTGCAAATTTTTTAGTAGAAAGTGTAGTAACTAGTAGCATTCATAGACTCTGATGACAAATGCATCACACTGATTCATTTTGGATGCTTCTCAGTTTCATTGGTTGCAGGAGAAAAAAAAAATAGAGATAAGTGTTGCATTGAGAACATTCCAAAGGTACTGAATCAGGATAGAGTTGAATTCCTTTCTTGTTGAGAGGGAGTGTTGAAAATGGCAACAAGAAATATTGAAAATGGCACCCATGAGGCTTCTGATTTAATTTCCCCTTAATTAAATTAGAAGTAAATTGTAATTTCACATCACATGACAACTTTTATGTTGCAATTGAGTCAGGAAGACTTAGTTAGCTTAGTCAATTCGAGTTGAGGGTCAAACAAGAGCCATGTAGAGTCCACTCTAAAGGGAGTTGAGTTGGAGTTTATTTTGAGTTGTAATTAGTTAACTAAACTATGTGTTAAAATCAGTTTAACTAGTTCTAACTGAGAGATGAGCTAGTGATAGGTCCAGTGAATTAAATATGATTTAATTCACAATTAGTGGTTAATCAGTTAATTTATAATTCACTATAAATAGTTGTTTCATGTTAGTTCTAAGGAAGGCCTAGTTGAGATTGGGGTTAAAGGGAATATAACTATCATTTGTATAATTATAAATTGTAAAGGTCATGCATGAGGTCATCAGGAAACCTTCTTCTGGGGTTGGTTCCTGGTGCATTTCCTCTTCTTTTGAAATTTCTTGTTCATTTTCTTCCTCCTCTTCACAATCTATGTAAAATAATTTCTTCTCGACACACTTATGACCTTTACTGTATTTTCTATCACAACTCTAACAAATTCCTTTAGCTATTTTTCCCTCTAATTGTTGTGGTGTAAACCTTGTAGGTTATGGAAGACTAGGAGCAATAAAACTTCCATATTTATAGTTGTGAGTGGTAGGATTTCTTGTTGCCATAAGTTTTCTTCGACTTTTCTTGCCACCCTGAATGGCTTCTCCAATGAATCAGGTTCCCAAAGGAGAACCTCATGTGGGATGTTATCCTTTAAGGTCACTATGAAGACATCAATCCTATGCTCCTATTGAATATCATTTATCCTAATATTCAATTTTTGGAAGTCCTCAATGTGCTCAACCATTGAACACTTTTGTTTGAGATTTATCAATTGGATAAAGAAGGTGTGTCTCTTTGTATCATCATAATGTGCAATCATTTCCTCCGTAAAAATTGACCAAGTGAAAAGTGGTTTACAAGAAAAAAGCCATCAATACCATAAAAATCGATTTGGTTCTAAGTATAAAGTTTCAATTTGTACCTTTTGCGTGTTTTTCACACTATGCATATCAAAATATTGTTCCATATGTAGTATCCATGTTACTAGATCCTTGCCAACAAACTTCGTCATATCTATATTTGGAATATGGTGGGTATTTAATCCCATGTTAGAGTATATGAATCATGATTAAAATGTATTTCTTTCTCATCATGAGTTTCATCTAATACCTTTTCTTCATTGGGAAGCATTTCTTGTAGCAACTTTGTCAAACCTTCCTTCAAACTTTCCATATTTGCTTTTAAACCATTCTTCAAACCTTCAATGTATGATTTTAATCCATTCTTCAAACATTCCATGTTTCCTTCTATTTTTTATTCTATACCATTCTTTAAATCATCTATCTTAGCTTCCATTTTATTTTTGGTTACTCTTTGCGAGAGCGGGATTTGTTGCACTTTGTGTTGTAATTTAGATATATCATGTTGCATTTATTCCTCTTCATGTGTAATAGTAGATCTTTCTAAGGACTTAATGGGTGTAGAATTATTTGGTTTGGTAGGCATATTAGAAAAAAATATTGATATATGTGCTTCAATATGACCTTTAAATCGCTTAAAATTGTTTTTTTAAACAAAATTTATGAAAATTT